>BRYC01001728.1:2851-26650 GCA_030267985.1 Parmales sp. scaly parma
GGGGTTATTATTGGCTCAACTGGTGTGGATTCCATCGTTATATTTAGAAACTATAAAATAAGTTGTTTTTGAGCACTTTACAATCAACAAGTATGGACACCTTGGCACCTTGGAGGAAAACCAAAAATGTTTTTATAATTAAAAACGTTTGTTCACCACAGTTGTTATCGCACAACATGCCTTCTGGTTCATCAACCTTTACCGAGGAGCAGTTCCCAGCTACGCCTGTTTCTCTCGTACAGCCAATCCTTGATTCTCAAAACACACTCTTCTCATCGGGGACAACGAATCCGCTGTCATGGCGAAAGCACAATCTCACACAACTCCTAAAACTTCTCCTCGAGAACATCCCCCAGCTGCAACGCGCTCTGCTCAGCGATTTGGGCAAGTGCGCAGATGAAGGTTCAATCACCGAAATAGAGGTCCTGATCAACGAAACGAGGGAGGCTATCCACGAGCTTCCCAACTGGGCTGCCCCCACTCAAGTCGCTTCCCCCCTCCTCCTTGCACCGGCGTTTTGTGAGGTTCGCCGCGTCCCGCGCGGTCCCATCCTGATCATTGCTCCATTCAACTACCCCGTTTCCCTTTCCCTGGGGCCCCTGGTCTCGTCTTTGGCGGGCGGAAACCCCACGGTAATCAAACCGTCGGAGCTCTGTCCAGCCGTTGCGAAGCTGCTGGAAGATTTGGTTCGCAAGTACTTCGATCCGAGTGTTGTTAACGTAGTTAACGGAGGAATACCGCAAACCACAGCCCTCCTTAGGTGAGCGAGCGAAGCGAGCCGAGCCTCGGGACAGAAGAATGCGAGCGACTAATCCACTCTTGCTCTCGTGCTTCGTTGAAAATGCGCCTCGCTTCGCTCGGAGCAGCCACGCGTGGGGGCTGGTTTTCTTCACCGGCTCGGAAATGGTCGGGCGAATCGTCGCCGGCCAGGCTGCGAAGACCACGACTCCCGTGGTGTTGGAGTTGGGGGGGAAGGCCCCACTTGTGGTGCTGGACGATCACCCGGAGCTCGAAAGCATGTGCAACAGGTGAGTTAGTGAGCGAGCGAAGCGAGCGAGCCTTGAGGAAGACGAGAATACTAGCGATGGATCTAAATCTAACCCACTCAATTCGTTTGGCTCGGCGCAGAATCGTTTGGGGGAAGACCATCAACGCGGGGCAAACGTGCGTCGCGCCGGACTATATGGTTGTAGACGAGAAGCGGCTGGACAAGGTGCTGGGGCAGCTTGTGAAGACAGTTGGAGAAATGTTCGGAAAGAACCAGGCGGAGAGCAAGGATTTCGGGAGGGTGGTGTCTAGAAGGCACTGCGAGAGACTCAAAAATATGCTGGTTGAGGCGGAGAACTGTCCGGGGGTGCGAGTTGTTTGCGGAGGGAGCGCGCTGGTGGATGTGGAGAAAAATTTCTTTCCCACGAGTGTCGTGGTCGTCGACGAGAAGAGGCATGGGCATTTGAAGATTTTGCAGGAGGTGAGTGAACGGACGTGAACGGCGAGCGAGTCTTGATGAAGACGAGCATACGAGCCCTAACACCAACCATGAACGGCGCAGGAAATTTTCGGCGGAATCCTCCCGGTGTTCTCGGTGAAGAGTACAGACGATGCGATAGAGTATATTAGATCCGCGCCTGGAACTCCTCTGGCACTGTACATCTTCACAAAGTCCAGGGCCACCTTTGAGAAGTTCATGGTCAACTGCCCGTCCGGAGGGGCCGTCAGAAACGACGTGCTCGTTCACTTTGCCACGAGCTCCCTTCCGTTCGGGGGGGTGGGGAGCAGCGGGTACGGAAAAGCTCACGGAAGCCACGGGTTCGAAACCTTCACGCACGAAAAGGCGGTGCTTGACAAGCCCTGCCACTGGGCATTCGAGTTCCAGGGGCTGAGGTACGCGCCTTACGGAAAGTTCAAGGCGATTGGAGGGAGTGGGAAAATGTTCGCGTACTTGTTAAGGAGGTTGCCAATCATGGGGACTGTGGGCGACAAGTTGTTTGGGGTTGGGGTGGGACTGGGGGTCTTGTTGAGCGTCATGGTTGTAGGGAGCAACGAGTCTGGTGATCGGTTGCTTTCTGCCAAGGCGTTGGGGGAAGGATTGATTAAAATTGGCGGGCTGTTGAAGAAGTGGTGAATGGGAATGGAGAGTGGAAGGAAGAATGGAGAGTGCAAGGATGGAATGAAAAGGGTTTGCAATGGGGGGTGCTAGATTTAAAATTTGATGGATTTATTGTTACTTGGTGAGCAAAGGAGTTTGCAGTCGGGAGAGAACGAGAGGGAAAGGACGTGGTCGGTGTGGCCCTTTAATGTGTGCGCTAAGATGGCATTTCCCTCGTTGAAGCTGTAGACCTTGATGGACGCGTCGTTGGCTTCCAGTAGCCAGCTGCTTGGGGAGAAGCACACTGCATAAACATCATTCGTGTGATCCTCAAGCACTTGCACTCTAGCCTACTCGCCACCCTCCCCCGGCTCCTTCCAAATCATCATCTTCTCGTCATATCCACCAGAAGCAAAGTGGGAGCCTGTTGGAGAGACAGTGACGCATTGAACATAACCATTGTGTCCCTCCAAGGTCTGGACCAACTTGAGGGAAGGGCTAAGTACCTTCCAGCCAATATATATCTCTACCATGACTGCCGGAAGATAGCAAAAGACCAAGGATATCATAGGCAGCTCGATATTATATTCTACAATAGGTGACAATGTAAATTTTTAAATCCACTAAACTAGATTGCTGTGTGGACTGACTGACCTCGCCGATATCATGACCACCGACACAATCACAATCCCCTTTCCGGATGATTTCCATCATCATTTCCGATCCTCCCCTTCTACGGCTTCGATCTTGCCTCATGTTCAGCAACGATTTGGAAGATGCATTGCGATGCCTAATACCACCCCCCCAATAACAACAACAGAGCTTGCCTTACAGTACTATGATGACATTACGACTTGCCTCCCAGCCTACCAATACAAGGCCACCTTCCAGCCTCTCATGACCCTCTACCTGACTGACAACACCACCGAAGCTGAAATTAAACTGGCCAAGGCAACCGGGAAAATCAATGCTTGCAAGTTTTACCCAGCTGGAGCCACCACGAACTCTCAGTTTGGCGTCTCGGACGTGAAGAAGGCCTACCCGGCGATCCATGCGATGCAGGAGTGCGGTATGCTTCTCCTGATTCACTCGGAGGTCTCCCGCTCGAATGTCGACATTTTTGACAGGGAGAAAGTTTTCATCGAGGAGGTTATGATTCCTCTAGTTGCCGACTTTCCGGACCTGAAGATTGTCATGGAGCACGTGTCAACGAAGAATGGTGTTGACTACGTAAAAAGCGCTGGGCCGAACATTGCAGCCAGCATCACTTGTCACCATCTTCTCTACAACAGAAACGCTATACTGGTGGGGGGGATCAAGCCTCATTATTACTGTCTCCCAATATTAAAGAGGGAAATGCACAGGGTTGCACTGTTGGAGGCGGCAACGTCGGGAAGCGCTAAATTCATCATGGGGACAGACTCTGCCCCTCACGACACGAAGAAGAAGGAGAGCAGCTGCGGTTGTGCGGGGTGAGCTAGCGAAGCGAGCGAGTCTTGTGACAGAAGAGAGCGATCGCGACTAACCCACTCCTAACCCACTCCTAACCCACTCCTAACCCAGGTGCTTCACCGGCCACGCCGCTGTGGAGCTGTACGCTGAGGCATTCGACTCAGTTGAGAAAATTGACATGTTGGCCAGTTTTGTTACAAACGGCGGCGATCACTACGGACTGCCCCGGGTAAAGGAGACCCTCACTCTGAAGAGGGAGAACTGGGTTGTTCCGGATGACTTGGAGTTCGGAGAGGGCAGGATGGTGCCACTGAGGGCTGGCGAGCACGTAATGTGGAAGATTCAAGAATAAAACAAACTCGTTTCACTCAATTTTCAAATCAACACTGCAAGCTCCTTCTCTTTCATTCCTTCTACTCAAAGCCGAGTCTCAAGAAATCTGAGGGAGCAGTAGAACGATGGATCATTCGAAGAGCAAGAAACACGATGTAGTCGCTGTATACCTGGCTAGTGCAAGCAACAAATCGAAGAAGTTCAGAATTGAAGTATTTGAGCACTTCACGCACCAACTCGTCATCATGTTCATTGATGAACTTGTGGCAGTCTGATCTCAGCACAGGCTCCACTCCTACGGGCAATGTCGATGGGGGTTTCGTCTTTATTGTCTCGTGTGGTGAGGGCCTCTTCATTCAAGCAAATCGACCACACTCCCACACTGGCAAGAGTATGTGTGTGTGTCTGAGCTTTCTCTGCCATCCAATGAAAGCGGGCCAATTACGCCTCTCGAGCCACTCGTGGTGCTCATTGGAAGGCATAAGGTATATGCTCGTGAAAAGATTTCTAAAAAGAAACGGGGATTTCGTGAGAGGTGTTTGCTTGCTGGGGCAAAAGTTAGGAGAACTGGGTTAGAAAATTGAAATGGTGTACTTCGGTATGAATGTTGGGATGGTGAGATATATTAAAGATCAGAATCAGATTTTTGAAGCAATTTAAATTTGAAAAATGTTAAGCTAGTTCCCTCCTCCCAGCCAGCCAAAGAACCATTGCCCTCTTTTCATTTTCATGAGGCTAAAAGAATTTCTGGTCACAATGAGTCTTCGTTCTTGTCTGGCATTTTCCTTCTCAGGTCCTTGTTATGGTCCTCGTCATGCTTTTAGAAACTCACAGCAAATGTCCTCCTTCCGGCTGCTATCCTCCAATTCCCCTTCAAAAATAATTCAATCAAGCTACACTCCCACATCCCCCCTCACCTCTCCCTCCTCTCCCAAAGAGCTTCACCCTCTGTCCGACACAATCTTCGCTCTCTCTTCCCTCCCCCCCCTGTCCCCACCCGTCGGCGTGGCCGTCCTTCGAATATCTGGTGCCCAAGCCTTCCCTCTCCTCCGAACCCTCCTGAAGCCCGGATCTCCCTTCCCGACTCCTCGCGAAGCCACCCTCAGAAAGATTTACGACTTTGCACCACTTTCGACATTCTCTCCCTCGACAAAACCAAAACCCGACCTGCTGGACACTTGCCTGGTTCTCACCTTTCCGGGTCCGAACTCTTTCACCGGTGAGGATGTGGTGGAGCTCCACCTTCACGGGTCACCTTCGATCCTTTCCTCTACGATAGATGCCCTGTCTGCCTATGGTCGCCCTGCCAACAAGGGCGAGTTCACCTTCCGCGCGTTCATGAACAACAAGCTCTCGGTGATGGAGGTCGAAGCGTTGGGGGACCTTTTAGTGTCCGAGACCGACTCCCAGCGGCGCCAGGCCCTCCACAACCTTGTTGGCTCTGATGGGTACAGCAAGAGCACGACTGTTTTTGACAATTGGAGGAAAGAGATTGTCAAGGGCTTGGCGCATGCGGAGGCTGTTGTGGATTTTGCTGACGGGGAGGATGATCCCCTTGATGGCGGTGACAGCGACAACGACAACGACAACGACAACGACAACGACAACGACAACCCGGGGGTCTGGGGCGCAGTTCGCCAAACGATGCACACCCTTCAAAAAACAATAGCAACCCACCTTACCCACAACGGGCATTTATCAAAGTCCCGAGGCGAAATAATTCGCGACGGTCTCAAGGTGGCGATTGTGGGCCGTCCCAACGCGGGTAAATCGTCCTTGATCAATCTCATTTGCGGGCGGGAGAGGGCGATCGTTAGTTCGATCAGCGGGACGACGAGGGACGTTGTTGAGGTGAACTTGGATCTTGGGGGGGTGAAGTGCGTGGTGTGCGACACGGCGGGGATTGTTGCCGACAACAATGCTGATTCCGTTGTCGTTGGGGAGGTTGAGAGGGAGGGGATCAGGAGGGCTAGGGGAATTGCGAGGGAGAGTCAGGTGAGTGAGCGAGCGAAGCGAGCGAGCCTTGTGACATAAGAGTGCAAAGCTCCGTGCGAAATGCTATTCACTGAACTAACCTGCTCAAACTATTTTTGCTCGCGTTATTCGCTGCTCTCGTGCCTCGTTCAAAATGCGCACGGCGCAGATCATTATTAGAGTTGTTGATGGGGAAACAGACTGCGTGGTCGAAAATAACTTGGCAAAGCTAAAG
This sequence comes from Parmales sp. scaly parma, assembly GCA_030267985.1. Classification (NCBI taxonomy): domain Eukaryota; class Bolidophyceae; order Parmales; species Parmales sp. scaly parma. The sequence continues at coordinate 8,932 of BRYC01001728.1, forward strand.
GAGAGCACACATGCCTTGGTTGGACTTGAAGAAGAAGAAGAAGAAGAAGGCCCGACAATCATCAACATTGTGAACAAGTGCGATCTCCTTCCGGTCAATCTCGAGTATGACGATGCTTTGGCAATATCTTGCACGGAGAAAACAGGCGTGGAAGCGTTTTTCTCTGCCCTTAACAAGGCAGTGCAGACCCGAGTATACGACGACGGCTCTAACAGCAATAATAGTAATAATAGTAATAGTAATAATGCCGTCGAGGAGAGCGCCCTCGTCACTCGAAGCCGCCACCGGATTCACCTTTTGGAGGCCACCAAGGCGCTCGAGAAGTTTCATGAGCTCAGTAAGAACGACTACAATGTAGATATGGCGGCCGAGGAGCTGCGAATTGCGGCTAATGAGATTGGGATGATTGTGGGAAAGGTAGGGGTAGAGGACATTTTGGACAAGCTTTTCAAGGACTTTTGCATTGGAAAATAAAACAAAACTTAGACTCGCATTCCAATCTTTTTTTTATTTAGAGCAACGTTGACATGTCATCTAAGTACTTCCTCGTCTTCTCAATATCCCCATCATCGGTCAAATTCGGAGCCGGAACTTCAACGTCAAAGAATGAAATTCCAAGCCTTACCCCCATCGCGTCAAAATCTGCCTTCCTCTCCCCATCAAGGTCATCATCATCACCCAAAATGCTGCAGACCATCCCTCCGTTCCCACCCTCGGCATTCCCACCCTGTCCAACCCTCCCAACCCTTCCGCTCTGGTGCAAGTAATCGACTGAATCATTGTTAACCCCAACGTTGTATACGTGGGTAACCTTCGGGAAATCCAGCCCCCTCGCTGCCCCTGGCGTGGTCAGCATCACGTTGGTCTCGTCGTACTTGAACGCCTCCATGGCGCCCAGAGGATTCACCCCGGTCTCCGGCAGCAGCGCGCACAATTTAAAGTCGCCCCACAGTGCGTTCCTCACTTTCCCAATAGCCTCCTTCGCCTCCTCTTCATTTGGGAAGAAAATAATTACTCTGGGGCGGTTGAATTCCCCTAGGTCTTCTTTGTTGGAAGTGTAGGCTTGCAGATCGGAGCGAAGGAGCCGACACAGCGCCATCAGAAAATTGGACTTCGGGGTGAAGCACCTGTTGTGAATTAAGCCTTTGTTTGTTTTGCCGACCTCCTCCTCAACGAGGTCTGGGTCTAGGTCTTCCTCCTCAACAACCTCCTCCCCCTCGGTTGCGTAACGAACATCTGCGCCGAGCGCGAAAACGAGTGAAGCGAGCCAAACGAATTTAGAAGGGTTAATTTTAATTTTGAAAGTGAATGTAGCCATAGAAGTGTGTGTGTGTCTGTAGCCATTTCGCGGGATTCATCGCGAGCCAGCAAAACCATACACCAGTTGTGACTAGCGAGCTGTCAGCGAAGCGAGCCAGCAACACCATACTACTTGTGACTAGCTCGCTTCGCTCGCAGCTCGCTTCGCTCACCCACCTTCAACCTCGCAAGCGATGATATCCTTATTTTTCGCCAGCTTTATCACTTCAGGCGTAACGCTCGCTCCGACAAGAAGGTTGAACATTCGATCCCCCCCCCCACTATTCAATACTCTGCCAATCGCCTCCCCCGTTGTCGTTTCCCCGACCAAACCTCCAGTGACAAACTCGTCGAACTCATCAACAGCAACAATCTGCAATTCACTGACATCCAAACCTTTGTCCTCGTCCAACACACGCCCCAAAACTGCTCCAACAACAATCGCCACATCTGTCCCAACCGGGAGACCAATCTCGGCCTCCTCCTCGTCCAGCACGCACCCAACTTTCACCCCTCTCGGCCCTTTGAATTTGAACATGTTCTTACTGTCCCCCGGAATGTACATCGACATCTCGTCGCCGGGAGAATCAGCTCCAGGTCGACGAACGTTTCCGCCCACGAGCGAGTACATCTGGGAATAATGTTAGTTTAGCCTTCCACGCACCCCCCCCCCGCGCGCGCGCTCTCACCTGCATCGCAACCTGCACACCGAGCTCCCTCGTGGGAACAACGACGAGAGCTAAAGGGAATCCGATCTCTTTTCGCCGTTGAGATAGATCAAACTTCAGCTTGGCAAGATCCACTGGGTCAATTGTGCCGCCGCCGATCGTTTCAAATTGGCCCTCGCCCTGGCCCTGACCCTGACCCTGGGGGGTAGTACCGCTCCCAGAAACTGAGGGGCTCGTAATTTCAGACACCTCGCTGATGAGCCTGTCGGTGTTGGTAGCATTGTTGCCGTGAATGGCGTAGAAGTCGTTGAAGCGGTCGCTGGCAATTTTTATCTTTCGCTCTGCTCGGTCAAAGAGTGAGGTGCTCAGGGTGGACAGAATGGGTACCAGAAAGGCGAGGGTCTTGCCTGAACCAGGGCATCCATAGATAATGATTGTTTTGAATTTTGTGGTTGTGGTTGTGGATGTGGATGTGGATGTGGATGTGGATGTGGATGTGGATGTGGATGTGGATAGGGCTTGTAGAGTCGACTGTTGTATTGTTGTTGGAAACATCAAGCCAAGGGTGGACAAACGACTATCAAGCCAAGGGGCTATTTCCAATGACTGCCAACTTTGGGGGGGAGGGGGGGGCACTGATTTGGAATTGGAAGTAGCAGCAAGAGTTGCCAGCTTGTCACGCAGTAGGGCAGCATTCGTGTAATCCTCTGCTGCAATCGCAATGTTCAGGAGAGTTTGAAGCTCATTGCGGTTTCGATTTGATTTAGAAGCAGACAGGCATGTCGTTGTTATGTAAGACTTGTTGATTTTTGTAGGATGATGATGAAAGGTGAAAGCGAATGAACATGCTAAGTTCTGTAGGATGAGAATGATGAAGAAGAGAACCGGGCTAACCATTGATAATCGGGATTGCTATATAGAATCCCTGGTCAAGGTGTCAAGAGTATTCTAAATTTGAAATTCCTCGAAACTTGTCATCTTCTACAACACCTCAGTGTTAAATTTGGGAATTTTTAGTTTCATTCCTTCGCACGTGCTTCGCAATCCACAGCCCTAAATCCTTTTCACGCCTCGCCGCCGCCTGTTCACGTCGTTGACGATGTCTCAAATAAAAAATTACAGCGACGCGTCCTACTGGGAGAAGAGGTACGCCGATGATATGAGTAGCGATGCCTCGCCTCAAACGTTTGAGTGGCTCGCCTCACTGTCAAAATCTAGCAATTTGAAGGACACCGTCATGAGTCACTACAGCCCCTTCATTTCTTCATCCATCTCCACAACCCTCACCCCCCCCAATCCCACTCCTACTCCCACTCCCATAAAGCTCCTTCACGTCGGATGTGGCGACTCACTACTTGGAATAGAAATAGAAAATTGTTTCGCCGAATTAAACATTCCAATTAAGGTTTGTAATGTTGATATTTCCCCCTCTGTAATCAATAAAATGCGAACCCTCTACCCCACCCAGTTGTGGGTTGTCGGTGATGCTTCACAACCCCCCGCTACACCTCCCTCCCCTACACCTTACCACTTGATTCTCGATAAGGGAACCCTCGATTTATTCTGCTGCTCCCCTGGTGTAAAGGCTGACAAAATAAACGCAGTTGAGGGATACCTTGATTACTGCTGTGCGTACCTTCCAAAAAACGGCATTTGGCTCGCCATTAGCTTTGGAATCCCGGAAACTAGATTAGAATTGCTCAAGAAGGCCTCTGCTGAATCGAACTCTTGGGGTGAAATAAAGTGCTCGCCAGTAGTTGTGAACAAGGAGTCTGGCGGAGGTTCTGGAGAAGGCGTTGGCGTCAGTTCAGTTTATGTCTATTCGATGAAAAAAATTAAAAAGTAGCAAATTTGAATGGTATTTTATTATTACGGTGCTTTTGTACTCACGGTCGGCTAAATTGTGCCAAATGCGTTCCAGCAGTCGTCCCAAAAATAAACATTTATCCCCCTCTATCCCCCTATCCCCTTTTACATACAAAAAATCGGATCCTTCGCCTCGCTCAGGTAAAGCTCATAAGTGAACCCGCCTGCCAAGCCGCTAATTATTCTCAAGTGCATGTCGAACGTTCCCAGCACAAAGGTGATGTTCTTCGTCACGTCCAACAACGCACTGCTTGTGTGAACAATTTCTCCATTGACGCTCAGCATCTTTCGTCCAGTCAAATGTCCGTGACTGAAGTAAATGTTGTAGTTCTCGTCGTTGAAGCAGAATATCCACATAAACTTCTTCGTGGGCTGCCAGTGCTTGGTTTCCACGTCCTTCCTCACGCGCGAGTCCGTCGACGCAACCTTGATGTAAGATTGGTCGATTTGTCGCGCCCTAATTCGCACACCATTGAGCTTCAAGCTCACCTCCTTGGCCTTGATGTGCTTATCTTTTGGCTTGTCTTTGGGCTTGGCTCCGAGCTTTGGATCCTCCGACATATCGACGATTTTGGCCCACGACTTTATTGTTAGCGGATCGCTGCCTCTGCGGTCGCCCCTCTTCTCCATCTCCACGATTGACTCCGCGCGGTCCCTCATGTTTCCGCTGCCGTCGTCCCTAACGCCGTTTGTCACTTTCTGGAGGCCCTCCTCGCTTTCGCTGCTCGCTCGCAGACGACCTTGTCCGGCACACTCTTTGGGGAGGAGGGTGGCGTTTCGTTCAAATTTATGTTCAAAGCGTCCCCGAACCCGTCCAAGCTGTTGAGTGAGCTAACATCAGAGGTCTGTGTGCGTGCGTGTGTGGTGTGCCTATTTTAGTTAAATATATAAGACATACAATCTTTGTTCCGCTCACCTCACTCCCCATGCTGCTCCCCCCGTCGCTGCCACCGTTCCTCTTTCTACCACCCTTCTTCCTGTTGCCCCGCGACTTGATTGCTAGCGGAAAACCTGCGAGCCTGCGCCGAGCGAAGAAGGTGCGAAGGGGTTAGGTTAGTAGTGGCTCGTTATCTCGTCTGTACAATAGTTGTGACTAGCTCGCTTCGCTCGCTGGCTCGTATTCTCGTCTTCCACAACACCCTCCCCCTCCGCTCGCTCACCTGCAAGCATTACTTGCGGACTTCAAGTCAATGAGCTTCTTCCTCCGATTGCTATTGCTACAGCTAATTGACGAACCCGAAACGCTATGAGTGAGCTTGTTGCGTGGTTTTCCCTTGCTGTTGTTGATTGGAGAGGAGTTGGGGTTTCTCATTTGTTGCTGTGGCAAAGAGAGGTCGGACACGTCTGATGACACCGAATCGGTGTCGTCGTCGGTGTAGCTGTTTATTTGGATTGGTGGGATGCTGAGGGTTCGCACGCTGCCCTTGGGCGTAACAGATGGTGATGTGAAGATTTTCTGGTCAGTGGCAAAAATGACGTCCTTCTGGTACTTGAACTCATTGTGCTTGGTGCTCGCGTCCAAGTAGCCGAACTGGGTGTGGTGGGTTAGGATCGGGAAGAAGGAATTCTGGAACCAGTGTTTACTCTCAAAGTGGTTTGTCAGCCCGTTTTTCGAAACGAATTTCTTCTTGCATTGGGCGCAAGAGTGATATATTGTGTCGTCTTCAAAGTTGGCCGAGGCGATCGATTTTAAGTCAGAAGCGTCATTAAATTCTTCCAAGCCTTCGGCTAAGCGGATCACGTTCATCACTGATTCCCTGTAATATATGCTCTCCCTCGGCCAGCACCACGGGTGCTGAAACGACAAGTTCCACGGTGTGTACAAATGAATATTCTGCAACAGGATGAGTGTTAGTAGAGTGTGTGGAAATTGGAATATGAATATGGAATATGGAACACGCTCACCTCCGGGTCCCACGCGTCGTCCTGCTCCCCAATCGCGTTCATCTTCTCCAAATTATCCGAGTAAACCGTGAGCATATCCAAATGCTCCGCAGCAAGGCTCAACACCTCGGTGATCATCGCTAGGCCGTACGAATCGACGTTCGCCCCTAAGTTGTTCTCCTTGTGGAGCACGGACTGGATGTTCATGTAGAGGGTTGTGGCCCATTTAAGGTCCGTCCCGATGCCCTCCGCGAAGCCCTCGAGTTTCCGCTCGACACTGTAGATCGTCGTGGCGTAGGCGTTCCTCGATTTCAAGCTCAAAAGCGGATTTCTAAGCTCCTCGATGGGGATGGCACCGTAAATAGTCAGCATGTTCTTGGTCCAGTCGAAGTTGGTGAAGAAATTGAAGAAGAGCTTCAAAAACATAAAGGGACTTGAGATTGGGTTCTCCGACTCGGCGAAGACGGCCAGGCACATCACTTGGACTGACTCAAGCGAAAGGAGGTTGGAGATGTTAGGGTTGATGGTTTCGGAGGAGTAGTTGTCGCCGTTGCCGAGGGAAACGCCGCAGTAGCGCTGTGACTCGTATTTTATCCAACTGTGCACCAAGAGGATGCACTTTGATATCATGGGGTCCTGGTTGAAGACCATGTCGAAGAAGAGGGACTGGTGAGCGAACGAGTGAGTGAGCGAGCGAGCGAGCGAGCGGGTTAGTGTGGATTTCCTTTGTTTTCAATTTGTCAATTTGTAATCACTCCACTCACTTTGCCAATTTCCCAAACGGAGTTCACCGTCAGCACTATTTTGAAGCCATTGACATTCAGAGTTATCTTCGGGATATTGCTATTTCTAGCCTTCTTCTTGAACTCCACACTCTCAACCTCAATATCGTAATTTTGCTTGGTGCTCGGGCTTACGAAGGCCGACTCCTTGTTCTGGCTTGACCTCATGCTTAGAAACGTGAAGATGACCCCCATGACAGAGTCGACCCCACCGCTCTCCCAGATTTGGTCAGGGGGGATTATCATCGTTAGGTGCACTGGATCATCAGGGGAGGTTAGGCCGGGGGTGGCGAAGTAGCCGAGGGCGTGAACTGACATTGCGAGAAAGTTCATCTCCAAGACAGATTTGAGGTATTCGTAGACCACAAACTGGGCCGAGGAGGTTTCTTGGGTAAGTTTGAGGCGGGCTGGGGGTGGGGGGGAGAGAGAGGGGAGAGAGATGAGGGGAGAGAGTTAGAAAAGTAAAAACGGAATTAAATTCCACAAGCCCAACAACTCTCACCAGTTAAGTTGTTGCAGTAGTTGGCATGATATGTTTCCCCAAAGTTGCTAACTGGTCCTCTACCAACCGATTGGGCTTGGGGCAGGCCTCTTGCCGGGGAAGAAGGATTCGCCGAGAGGAAAGATCTGGGAGAATCAGGGGCTAGATCTTCAGACCCCATGGAGGAGACTGAGTCAAAAGAAGAGAGGCGGCCACCAGGTTTCTTCTTCTTTTTGTTGCCCATGGACAGGGGGAGGGGGAAGGGGTATCGATACGACAAAAAGATCTAAAGTCAACAGAAAAGTTTTTCGGGATCTTGGTGCAGGTTTTATGGCTTTATTTTCTTATACCAGTAAGTTTCACAGTTTACTGACCAATTGTAAGTGTCGCTATTTTTAGTGGAGTGTAATCAGAATCAAGTTTCATGTAAACAAGTTTAGATTTTATGATCTTTGGTTCTTTGCACAAGATTTTCACCTTTTAAATTGCTACATAGCATAACACCTACTAATATGCTATAGCTCAAAGTTAAGTTAAGATAAAATCATTCACATTCACGAACGACATTTTACCACAACCCACTTTCTTCACCATTTCACAAAGTCACGAAACCATATAAATTTAAATGTTGACAAGAAGAGTTATTTCCTTCTTCATTGTTGCCACCACAGCTTCGTACTTCCTCTTCGTGTATGGTTATATGTACAACTACACCCCTCCGACGGTGTTACTCGACGCGAGCAATTTGCTAAAAAGGACAAAACCTGTTGACGTAATAGCCCCGGCAACTCAATCACAACCTGGAGATGTCCCCGTACGCACACCTACAACAATCCCCCCAACCACTCTATTCCCCCCTCCAAGTTTTCCCCCTCCCCCCTCTCCCTCTCCCTCTCCCTCTCCCTCCTACACATCGTTTTTAGAGCACGTCCCAAACGAAATTGCTTCCAATGTTTTCTGGAGCCTTCGAAACGTTTCCTACAAGGACGGCATCGTCTTTTTTCACTCTCCGGCTCCAATTGACAAGGAAATTATGACTTCGAAATACTATCACACCAAGGGCGATTTACCCTGGTCGGAGGAGGACTCCTCCATGCCTCCGAGAATCAAGCAAATTGTTTTTACCGATGAAACATTCGACGAGTCAAAATGCGCCACCGTAGAGACTCGAAGCATTGTCTTTGCGAGGGTCAATCACAAGTCAAACTGCTTCGCGTGCAACCAAGGGCATTTGATCATCAACATGATCAATCCCTTGTTCCTGTATCTGTTCTATATTAGGGAGGTGAGTGAGCGAGAACGAAGACGAAGACGATGCATCTTCGCGATGAAGTGCGCGAAATTAAATTTGCTACGCTACAGTCAAATATAATGGCAACATCTACTTCTAAACTGACCCTATCCCACGCTTCGCTCGGCGCAGAAGTTGCCGTCAATTTCGCCAACCTCCTCGGCATCAATCTCGTTGCCGTTGCAAAACACCCTGATTCTGAAGTTCGGTGGCACCCCCCAGAACCCAAGTTTCCTGTACGATTTTTTCCTTCGATTTGCCGAAGAAACAGAAGACATTGACTCGTACTTTGACTTGCTTGACCAGGATTCGTCGAAAACCCATTGCTTCAAGAAGCTCGACGTGCCTGTCCCAGGACGGATTGGCACCTGGGACGCGATGTATCACACTTTGAAGGGAAGGTGGGGGACGGGGGACTTTTATAAGAATTTTTGGAGGGAGGGGAAGAAGCTCATTCTAAAAATGTACGAGTTGGCAGAAGACGACGCGGGGGAGGAGGAAATACGGGAAAACCCCAAGGTCGTTTGGGCGCTGAGGTTCGGGTCCGGGACGAGCAGAGACGACGGAAATGTCGGAAAGATCAAAGAGATTTTCGGAAAATACTTTGATTTCACAGTTCTCGAAGCCGACGACTTTGTCTGGCACGATACGGACGAAGGGAGATTCACGCAGTGCCAGAAAACGGTGAAAAAGATTCATGATTCCGACGTGCTGATCGGTCTGTTCGGGGCGAATTTATGGAACGGCCTGCTGTTGAAAGAAGGGAGCATGCTGGTAGAGCTCAAGTCTGCTTACGGATACTGCGCGAACGAGAACGGGAGGACTCTGAGTAGCCACAATCACCTTGCGTTTTACACGAGCGACGCAAGGTGAGTGAATTTTTAATTGCAATTGGTTCGTTAATGCTAACCCAACCCAACCATTTCTATGCTTGCAGGAAATTCACGGTGCCGAAATCTTCCACCAGATACGACGAAGATTACCTCGAGAGGCTGGCGAAGGAAATCCTCGAATCCTATCAAAATAAGAATAAAAATCCCCCCCAGGACGAAAATTGGAGCGGAGAGTGTGATTTTCACTGGCCAAATCGAGACTTTGGACCGGGAGAAAGGGTGCTGACGACCCAGCAAGATAGTAACTGCTATTTGGACAACATGGGGGGTGGAGGGTGGTTCCAGTTGAAGGACAGAATGGGCTACGAGTCTTCTTGTGAAGAATTTTTGAAGGAAGATTGGAAACGGCCGAACCCAGATTTCAACAAAGCTGGCATCAGTTGTCCAATTCTTTGTTCGTAGAAAATTATTATAAAGTAGAGAGATAAGTGGAAAACATTTTTCTCTTCTTTCTCATTGTATCTCACTCTTCCTCCAAGCTCAGCTGCTTCATGTGGTCAGGCAGCTCTTCACTTGTCAATTGAAGCTGTGTGATAAACTTGGCCTCCAGCTCCTTGTAGGCCAACTCCTCCGCGGCAAGCAACAAGTCGTCCTCTTCGGTCCCTCCGCCCTCCTCCTTCTTATCCGCCCCCCCCTCCTCCTGCTGTTCTTGCGGGGCACCCCCACCCCCACCCCCGCCCCCACCATCGTCATCTCCTCCAGCATCTTTCGCGTTCGCCTTGTACTCCTCGTCCCTCGCCTCCTGCCTCTTATTGCTAAAGTTCTTCCTCTTGATCTCCCTGTTGAAAAAGTTCTGCATAATGTTCTTCTCGTTGGACACTGCTTTGCACAAGTTCCTCGGCACATCAAAGACGTGCAGGGAGCCTGCAACGTCCCCAACCGCCAGCAGCTGCTGTCTGGCAGTGGCCGTGTTGCCGGTGAGAAACTTCATACTGGTGATCCGACTTGGTGTCGTCATCAACGTCGCACTCGGCCTGTAGCTGCTGTCCGTGAAGTCCCAGACGTCAATGCACCCGTCCGCCTTGCTGATGATTAGCATCCCCGGTCTCGTCGGGCTCCAGCTCCCCCCCGTCAAATAGGTGCTCGCGTCGGGGCTGCTGAAGATCGGTTTGTCGCTGTCGAGCTTCCAAATGTGGAAGCTCCAGTCGCTGACCGAAACGATGGTGTCCTTGAAGAAGGGGCTCTTTGCGAGCGCCACGCAGGGGCGGTTGTGGTCCTTTGCCATCCACTGCACGTACTCTGGAGTGTCGGAGCCTTCGTCTCCGTCATCTTCCTTCGAGTCCTGCTTCCCGGCGGGTTTCGCGCGGAAGTCCGCTCGGACCAGGTCTCCCTCCTCGCTCGAGCAGAGGATGTGGGATCGTCTGTGATTTGATTTGTTGAAATTGAGTTAGATTTTGCTGCGAGTTAGATTAAATGTGCTCACTCACCTGTCCAGACTCTCCTCACTCTCTTCACTCTCCGCACCAATGTAACTGCCCAGATCGGTCAACAGCTTGCACAAGCTCAGCTCTCCAACCCCCTCCAACCTCTTGACGTTCATTTTGAACAACGGGAGCCAGGGGGGGGTGGTGAACGTTCCGTCCTTGTTCGCCTTGTCGTACTGCGACCCCTTGGGCTTTGCAATGTGCGGAAGGTGCCCCCGAGCAATGTCCTCGAAGCGAATATCCCATATCAACGCCTGCCCGTCCCCGGCAATAGTCATGAACTGGTAAGTCTTTCCGTCCAGGTGCTCAGGGGGGAGCATGTTGCCCCGGACGTTGATCTGGCTGCCGGGAGGTAGCCAGGCCATGTCGGCGATCATCCTCCTGTGGGACGCGTCAATGTGACTCATTGAAGCCGGGGGAACTGATCCCGCGCCGCTCTCGTCCTCCTCTTCATCGTCGCCCTTGTTGAGCTTCTTCTTCTCAGCGGCCTTCATGCTCTCGGTCAAGTTCCACATGATGGCCTGGCCGCTGAAGCAACCGCCGCAGACGATGTCTGGCATTGTGGGGTTGAATTTGAAGGTGAAGCATTCGTGGGGGGTTTGGAGGACCAGCTGGGGCTTGATCCACTCGGCAAATTCCCAAATGATCACGTAGGCGATGTCCACCTGCCCGGACACTTGGACGCGCTGATCGAAGCTCAGGGTTTTGCAAATACTGACCCCGATCACGCCCTTTTTCGTAGGGTGCCAGTCGATGCAGGTTAGCGCCTTGTTCTTGGAGTATTCTAAGTCGGTGAAATTTCGGAGCTCCTTGAGCTGATTTTCCATCTTTGAGCCAACTGTGTTATCGTCCTCGCCCACCAGGGACAGTGGTTCCTTGAATATGTCTACGGTTTCGTTTTGTTGCAGGGCGGCTTCTACGGAAAGGAGCACGTTTTTGAGCATTTTTGCCACTGCACGCTGCTCGTCGAGCTTGGCTTGCCGGTAATCTTTAATTTTTTGGAGTTCTTCTTCTGTGGGTGGAGGCGGGGGTTCTGTTGATGTTGAGGTGGAGGTGGAGGTGGAAGTGGATGTGGAAGTGGAGGAGGAGGAGGAAAGTTTTGCTGTGGAGGAGGAGATATACTGGGTGATCTTGTTAATTTTTCGGTTGAAGGTCGTTTGGGTGGAATTCACTGAGGTGGAGGCGGCAGCTTGGACGCCAAAGTCGCGCTCGCTCCTGTTCAGGTCAAACTCTGGGATTTTTTGGGACCGATTGTCAATGGAGCCGGAGACGTCGTGGTCGCGGTTGCCAAAGTGGCAGTCGAGGCCGCAGGAGCGAGCCGTTCGACCGATTGAGATTGAAATGAGCTCTCGCTCTTGGGACACGTAGAGCGACTTGATCTCCTTGGTTGTGGCTTCCTCGGTTTCGGAAACGTAGGGTTTGGAAAGGAAGGGTAAGTCTTCGTAAACCGCGTTCTTGCGGGCTTCTTCCGCGGCAAGTCGGTCGGCCTCTTCCTTCTCTAGGCGGGCCTTTTCCTCAGCTGCAGCTTTGGCTTCTATTTCAGCCTTGTTGAGTTCAGCAGAAATTGCATCGCCGGTGTAATAGAGGAGGAACATTTCTCCATACTTGGAGGTTGTGTCAGTCACAACAAGGAACTCGTCGAGGGGACAAAGGGAAATTTGCTTCTCCACAGGTTCCCAAGGGCACATGAAGCCAAGCTCGCCAATTGCCTGGAGAATGGGGGCTTTCTCAAAGGATTTCATGGGAACCTGTGAGTGAGTTTGGGTTTGTTGAGTTGGGTTGGGGGTGGAAGGTTGTTGTTGGGGGTTGGGGGTTGGGATGGGGATAAGGGTTGGGGTTAAAAGGGGGAGTGGATTAAACAAGGTGAAAATGATAAAACAACTCAGGTTCACGTACCAAATCAACGATTCCGTCTCCAGTCTTCATTCCATATTTTATGGCTCCAGAGTCGGGGAAGAAAAAAGGGAACACGCCTTCAGGCGCAACAGGACCCTCTTCCTCTGCTTTCTTTTCATCCTCTGCCATACTGTGGGTTTGGATTGGATTACGATTGGAGAATTATTTATGTTGAAGGTTTTATTATATATTTGAGTTGGTGTGGATACAATGGGCCGCTGGATATGTGAGTGCTATATTTTGTAATTTTGCCAGAGATAAGAAGGAGGAGTTAAACTTTAACTTTGCTTTTTTGATTTTTGCTTTTCTTAAAAAAATTGTTTTTTTTTTATTTCGTAATTTTCGCTTATATTAACAAACGTTTAACAAAAACACCACAACCACACCCTTTCACCCCAATTACCGTTCTATTCTCCTCATTCACTTTCTACTATATTTTCTCATCCACGAGCATTGTCGATCTGCTGATCTTCCAAAAATCTATGAATGACATTCATTTGGATATGTACCTTGCCGCTCGGTATGGTGACAAGCCTGCACCTATTCTCCCACGCCTTGCTGAACAGCACATCCTCGTTTGTTAACTGAGGATTCGCGCCCAAAAAGAAGCTCTGAATTTCCTCTGGCATGCTGCCCGTCGGTCGCCAGCAGGGGACTGTAATTTCGTAACTCCCAATGTTCGTGGGTAAGTGGCAAAAACCGTACCCCGTCAAGTTCGTTCGCCCGTACTCGTCCAGCTCCCACACCTGAAACTTCATCCTGGGCCAACCTTGAATGCTGCTGGCGGCAAAGTGGACGTCCAGCGGGTGGTTGAATGAGGTGAGATCATTGGGGTCGCTATAGCTGAATTGCGACTGGCCCGAGTACTCGCCAGACAGCAGTTCCCAGTACTTGCCGAACTCGATCGTCCACTTACACGACACGCCGGCCGAGAAGCCAGTTCCGCCGATGACCTCCCCCATGAAATGGACCTCAGGCAATGACTCAGCAACAATTCTAACGCGTTCCCTCAGACGTTTTTCGAGCTTTTCCTTGGGGGCTTTTCGCAAAAATCCAACGTGCTGCACGTTGCCCTCCATCATCTGTCTCAATAGAAAAATGAATTGGTTTTTTGGTTGGGGTTAGAACCAGTTCCTTTTTTTTTTTATTCGCTCGCTCAATTCGCTCGCTCACCTGCTGCTCCTGTCCGTCATCTTCGTCGTCAGAATCGCCCTTCTTCTTCCGTGATTTTTTCTTCTTTTCTTTTTGCGGTTTGTTGGAGTCATCATTGTTCTCGTCGTTCTCGTCTGAGTCCTGCTTCTGCTCATCGTCCGAATCCTCCTGCTTGGCTTTCTTCCGGCCGAAGGGAAGTTTTGGTTTAGAGAACCTCGAGGGGGATTTCGTTATTTCGTCGGATTTTTCGGATTTCTCGGATTTGTTGTCGTCGTCGTTGCTGTCTTTCTTGGAAGGGGTTCGCTTGAACCGGTCGAAGCGGCCGGCCTTCTTCGGGGTGGTTTCGTTTTGGTTGTCAGAGTCGTTGTCAGAATCGTTGTTCTTGGAGGCTTTCTTCTTTTTGTCTGTTTGCTTGGACGATGAGTCCACAGAATTGGTTGATTTCTTCTCATCATCATCTGAATCGTTTATGGTTGAGGCCGGCTCATCCTTTTTCTTCTTCAGGTTAGCAAGTGAGGGCATTTTTTATTGATTTGTTATGTGGGGGAATGGGGATGGGGATGGGGATGGGGATGAAAATGGGGAAGGGGATGGGATAGATGGGGGCGTGAACTGAAAGCGGGGTATACTGGGGTAGATTCTCGGTTAGGGGTTGCTGAGGGAGGGGGAATTGCAATGAGTTTGTGCTCGAGAAAAGCTAATATTTTTCTTGATGGGTTCGGGAGATTTGCAAGCGACATCGAACTTGAAACAGATTTCGTACTCACCTGGGATCTTTACTCTGGTTGTAATTATATTTCAACTTTGAAATTTAAATTAAATTTTTCTTGAAAACAGACATCCTGCTATCACCTCGCTTAATCAGGGGTTAATCTCGTCACGTCAGTTCAGATGAATTCCGGGAAAGAGAATGAGCAAATAGGTCGATGCGGAATTTCGAAATCGAAGAGTAGACCGCCGAATGGAGCATCTACAATAATATCTCGGCCTCGAACAAGTAGTCACGGCACTTCCGAATCCAATTCATCAAAGGGTACCCTTCAAAATCCATATCAACCCATCCTCGAAGCTATCCTCAGTCAATCTGAATATATGGCAGAAGTCTCTCGGTCTCCTGTATCCCTTATTTCTCACTTGCCCATACTGATGTATGAGGTGTTTTCCTTCTTCATTCCTGTGGAGCGAAACTCTCGGGTGAGAATCACAATCAGTTCTCGCTAGTCTTCGCCTTCTTTGTGCACACATAATGGCTGCATCCACCACTACCCACCACTACTAAAATTAGCTAACCCACTCGATTCAAATCAATTCGTTTGGATCCCTTCACTTCATTTTCGCTCGGCGTAGTCCCGCAATTCGCAAAATCAAATTCCTTGGAACGATGTTTTCTCCTTCTACCTGGTATCAAAATGCTGGTACACTCAAATATCCAACAAGCAAGTTTGGAAAGCAATTCGTGGGCTTGTCTGCACACTTCCCCAGAACAACCCCTTCACGACACCCCACAACGACCCAAAGAAAATCCAGCCAATGTCAAAAATGTTCTCTCCTTCCCAACTGGCGAACCCTTTGGTCCCGTTTCAATCCCTTTATATTAAATCTACTGGTAGCGAAGGTGAGATTAGAGAATATAATTGGGCGAACTCGAAATATGCTAACCTAAAAACTAACTCTCTCCCGTCCGTCCCCCCATTTCCATTTCCATTTCTTGTTAGGCACTCTCACCGTCGTGAAGGAAAAATGCTCAACGCACCTATTCGCCATGAAGGTCGTCCGCTTGACTGACAACACCGTGCCTTACCACGTCTTGCGAGAAATTGCCACACTAAAATCCCTTTCTATCCGAATGAACGAAAACATATCGTCGATCGACGAGGTTGCCTTCGTCGACGGAAATTTGCACTTGTTTCATAAGTACATGGACACGAGCTTGGACAAGGTGCTGTCAACAAACGGAGGTTTGCCTAAGAACCAAGTGAAAAGTTTGACAGAGCAGGTGAGTTCGCATCACAGCTCAGCAACACACGAAAATTCAGCTAACATTCGGTAATTTTCCAGTTGCTAAACGGCTGTTATGCAATGCACAAGCAGGGTGTGATGCACCGAAACTTGAAACCGATACACTTGGTGCTGCAGACGCTACCAAACAACGAATACAAGCTGAAAATAGCTGATTTTGCGCTTGTGAGGGTGAACTCGTTTCCGCGGCGGCAATTCAGCCCCGACGTTATTACGATGTGGTACAGGTGTCCTGAAATATTGATGGGCGAGAGCATGTATTCAACGAGTGTGGACATGTGGAGCGTTGGTTGCATCGTGGCGGAGATGCTGCTGGGTCGGCCACTGTTTCGGGGGAAGACTGAAATTGGACAGTTGTTCAAAATTTTCCAAACTCTCGGCACTCCCGAATTCGACCAGTTTGAAAAGTATGTGAATTTCAGCAAGTTCAAGTTTCCCAGTTGGAAGAAGAGTAACATTGAGAGTTTGTTCGCCCGGATTGAGAACAACTTTCCCCACGAGAATCGATTTTTGAACGACAACGGCAAGCGTGTTCACTCCACCAGCTCTATCGATATCGATGTCTCCTCCCCAATTAGCCCCACCACCGACAGCAACAGCAACACCCACCTCTTCGATTTAATAGAAAAACTACTTGAGTGCGACCCACGCAAGCGGATTTCGGCTAAAAAAAGTCTGCAGCACAAATACATCAACCCATCAGCAAATTTCGACCCAAACCAAACCTCCAATTCCTCAATGGGGTCGTTCGACGACCCAAAAATGGTCCAGCGCGAGTACAACGAGCATCTCCTAGCGATGGAGCACGAAATGCTGAGTTCGGCGCCCATAGCAATCTACGGCACGGTTCTCCCAAAAATATTAACAATAACAATAGCAATAACAAATTGCTCAACCGCTACAAAATAAACGAAAACCGGCCGAGGATTCTCAAGTCGCACCGAGCCATCTTGATAGACTGGCTAATTGAGGTTGGAGATGTTCTTGACGCAAGTTCGAGAACGATTTTCATCGCGGTGAATTTATTTGACAAATTTTACGAACTGCAGAGTCAGAAGGTCAGGATCGAGAGTGGCAGTTACCAAATGATTGGGGCCACGTGTTTGCACATTGCGAGTAAATGTGAAGAGGTGAGTTGGGGGGGGTTGGAGGTTGGGATTTTGATTTGGTTGACTCACACACACACACACACACACACACACAGGTCACCTACATTTCCACCAAGGACCTCATCTACTGCTGCGATAACAAGTACGAAATCAACGACATTGTCCGCACCGAACGAATTCTCCTCCAAACTCTCTCATTTAAAATCAACGATCCAACAGTCTTCGACTTTGTCAGCGTATTCGTCAGCTTCACGGACGAATTCAACAATAAATCGAGCGCCCTCAAGTCGCAACGGCTCACTCTCACGGCTCACTTCATCGCCGAGATTGTGCTGCACGGCTCTGCATACGTAAAATACCCACCGTCTCTCATCGCAACTTGCGTTGTCAGCCTGACGCTTTACATAAAAAACGAGTGTGCGTTCCCAAGGAATTTGGAAATTATCAGTAGGCGGAAATTTGGAGAGTTAAAGGACTGCTTCGAGGAAATTTGGAGGGACTGCGTGGAGGTGCAAACGGGAATGCACGGCTGGGACGTAATCCAGTTGGGATGCGTGAAGAAGAAGTACGAGAAGCAGGAGCGACTGTGTGTTGCCAAGGATGTCATATTCAAGAGGAATTTTATGTATGAAGAGATTGAGGTGGTGCGAGGTAGGGGTGGGAGTAGGAGTGGGATGGCTATTTCCACCGCTGTGCGGGGAACAGGGGATGAGTCAAATTTCTGTACGCCGAAGAGCGGAGGTGGATCTTCGAGCGGAGGTGGAATTTTCAAATAGATCACGAGTTGGGTTTGATTGGGGTAATTTGTGTTGAAAATATGTTTAAAAGCAAAGCATCTTTTAATAGCAAATATATAATTGGTCTTCTATAATCCTTCCCAGATAGTGCACAACTCGCCCCAACAAGCGTTGGGAGCCATGAACCAAGGCATGGCGTTACAGAGCTCGTCCAGCAT
>BRYC01001758.1:5138-50654 GCA_030267985.1 Parmales sp. scaly parma
GAACATCATCATCTCGCTCACGGGTGACAACATTGCGTGGCTTCCCATCTTCACGTTGGTCAGAACTCTGAACTTGTTGAAGGCCGGTTTTGTGAATGTTACCGTGCCGAGCATCTCAATCAGCATGATCCTTAAAATTTTGTGGTGAATCGCAGCAACCAGCAACAGCTGTAGTGCCAAACTCAGCAGCACAAGTAATGTCATCAAGTCAGCCGTCTCGTGCTTTCCGAGGCCGCGGTAGATGTTTATCGTGTAAATGTCAGTTGCGACATCAAACATGCTCATTAGCGCTGCCCCGATCGACAAACCAAGTTTTTGCCAACTCGCGGAGGTTCTGGTCGACTTCCCGAGCGTCAACATGAGCGGCTTGAAGAATTTATATTTGTTGGAGAGCTCGTTCATCGCTGGGTGCTTCTTCACCCACGAGGCGAACGCGCCTTCTTCGGTCGCCGCAAAATTCAAGAATTTTAAGAACGAAGCGCCCAAATGATTTCCCTCGCGAATCGTCAGCACTGCGAGCTTCGCCTCGATGTGTCGCCCCTTCTCCTCCTTCCTACCCTCTATAACAGCCTGAATCATCTTCTCGAAGAACGAATACTCAATTCCCATCCTCCTTATCGCGTGGAACTCCTCAAAGAAATGCTTGACTCTTCGCTCCTTCCTTTTCAATGTCCTGTTCATGTTCACCAAATCTCTACTATTCGCCATCAGCATCTTCCCCATAACCTCCCCGTCGCTCTCGTCCAGCCCACCCTCCAACTTCCGCCAGTTCTGGAATTTCATTTGCATAATGTTCAACGTTCTGTAGTCGCGGTTGGTCGGCAGCGCGTCAGCCAATTCAAAAATATTCTCAATTGCTGCACCAGAACCTTCGATGACGGTGGGTTTGCTGAAACTCCTTTCTCGGTGCTTGCGCTTCTTCGGGATCGGATCGAAAATCATTTCAATCTGCGCCGAGCGAACCAAACGGATAAAGAGTCGGTAAGTTTTAACTTTTACATTTCGCGCGCGTTATCGCTTCGCTCTCTCACCTTGCATTCGGTCTCGCTCACTTGCGTTATTTTCGTGGCAACCACGCTCTTGTCCTGGAGAGCGGGGATTTCTTTGCTTCGCAGTCCGAACATTGTCTTCATTTTGGTAATTCTTTGTGCCCTTGCTTTCAGCACAGTCGTCGGCGAAGAATACAACGTAAAATTGCCGTCAACCTCTTTCCACGTCATTCGCCTGTTCATACTGTTCTGGACCTTCGTTCCGTCACCCAGAACCTTGCTCTCCAGCATGCTAATCACCTGCGTGTAGCCCTTATCGTTTTCCTCCTTATCGTTCTCGTCGAGTCTGCCCTCATCACCAATAACCTCGCTCAGTTTCAAATCGTGCTCGCTCATCATCGACCGACTGTCAACGCTCAACAAGAACGCCAGTTCCTCCTTCCCCCCGCACCGCACCGTCGTGTTCAATCTGCACCAATTTTTTCCCCAAAACTCAACGCCGACTGCGTTCACCAGCTCGTTGTCTGTTTTCACCGTCACAATGCCCGACTCACTGCTCCGGAACTGCTTGAATAGCAGCTTCCCCCGCTCAATCTCGTCGCTCTCAACCTTGCTGTGTTCTTCGACATTTTTTAGTTTCCCCACCAACAACCCCCTCCTCCTTTCCAAGTCGATCTCGTAGTCCTTGCTGAACAATTGCCTCATTGCGATGAAATCGCTCAAAAATTCAACAGCATTAAGTGTAACAACTTGGCGGGGAATATTCCCACCGAGATTTACCTGCGTCAAGTATGTCAACAAGGTTGAGTGCTCGGTGATTGACTGAAAATCTAAGATGCCGGTCCCACCGGCTCGCACAAAGTTGTTGTTCTCGTTGGCAGCGCTGGGAAACAAATTGGAGTGTTCAATGGTTTCTTTGACATAAACAACTCTATCCCCCTCCACACGCTTCCAAACATGCCTCGACAACCATTGTCGAGGTCTTAAGCCGAAGCCGAAGTCTTGAACGCGCAAGGCGTCTTGGCTGTGACGGTTGTGAGATTTTGTCTGCGCCGAGCGAAGTTAATGAAGGACGAGCGAAACGAACCAAGCGAGCCAAACGAATTGGGTGGAATAAGGTTAGCTTAGTAGTGGATGTGGCCATTATGTTTTTTGCCATTTCGCGCATTTCATCGCGAGTATGTTCGTCTCCCCAAAGGCTCGCTCGCTTTGCTCGCTCACCTCTCGCAAAAGCACATCTTTCGTGTCGTTCATTCGCATTCTCTTCCTGCTCATTAACGAGAAGGAGTAGGATGCGCACTCTTCCACACTCGCGTCAATCTTCACCTCGCACTTCATGTACGTGTCGGACTCTCCCTCAAAGTTTTTAATGCTCATCTGAGCGGAGCGGAGCGGAGCGGAGCGGAGCGAGCAAAAGTCTGTTAGTTCAATGGAAAATTGAAAAATTGAAAAAATAATCGCTCACCTTGGTTCGAAAGTCGGGGGAGTTCAACGGGGTGAACAGTTCATCCTTGACGCTTTCCATCTTCTTGGTAATTCTCCCCACCATTTCATTCTCCTCCTCACTGTAGACCTCGTTTTCGTTGTCGTTTTTAATCACCCCCATCAACTCGTTTCGCTCCTCTTGGTCGATCTCTTCGTCCCGGTTGAACCTCTCGCGGAGCAGGCGGGTGTTATTTAATGATCGATGGATTTGGCTGTCCATGGCTTTCGCCGGAAGGTGTCCTTTAGCGTCAAAGTACGAAACCCAAATCAACTCGCATTTCTGATTGCCAACATTTTTCAGAATGACGAATCCCCGTGCCTCCCCTTGAACCAGCGCCTTGACTTTGTGCTTGCCAATTTCAAGTAGACGGTTGTCGTCGAAGTTTGGTGGTTTCCAAGCAAAGACGTACGTGTCGTCGTCCTGCTTCGTCCACGTGTTTGTGTAAACGAACTGCCGAGCTCTCAAGGGCCAGGGCAGCGCCTTTATGGAGCTGAGCACGTTTTGGTTGGGTGCAATGTGTTTGATGATCTCGCGGGGGTTCTTGTGCAACTTCTTGACGGCGTCGAGGCGCTCGTTGGAGCAGTAGTCCCATAACCAGGCCAACGCATTTCGGCGGTCGAGTCAATTGTGGTGGTGGCCTGCGCCGAGCGAAGCGAGGTGCATTTCAGATACGAATTGAGTGGAATAATGTTAGTTAGTAGTGGCTCGAATTCTCGTCTTCCTCAAGGTTTGCGAATGAAGCGAGCTGAAAGCGGAGCGAAGCAGCAACAACACCTCGCTTCGCTTCGCTTCGCTTGCGGCACAAGGCTCGCTCGGAGTATTTCGCTCGCTCACCTTGCCCCAAGCGTTGGATTCCCCCTTGTTGTGCTTCTTCGACAGTTTGAAGAAGATGCTCGAGTCTTTGTCAAGCTTCTCCCACCCGTTGTCGTCCTTGTAGTCAATGTAATCCATTTCCTGCTGGACGAATAATTGCTGCTCGGCAGTGACTGAATTCACCGTTCTGGGTACGTTCTTGACGAACTCGGTTCGCAGCTCCGCATCCACCACCGGCCCGTTGCGCTCCTCGAACACCTTGAGGAACGTGATGGCGTTGAGAGCGGATCCCATTTTTGCGTTGACAAGTGCGATGGGAATTTTTCCTGCGCCCGAGAGTTGTTTTAGTTCAAGAGTATGGCTCGCGATATTTTCTCGTCTTTCACAAGGCTTGCTCGCTCACCTTTGTCAACAATGTTCGTCAAAAATGTGACTTCACACACGTTTTGCGCGAGGGGCGTGATAACCCACACGCCTTTCGCTTCGAGCTGAGCAACGCCCAGACTCTGCTTCTCCCTGGCGTCGTTGGTTGGATGCACGGAAGAATCGGATGTATGCGTGTTCACTTTTGCCACTTTTTTGGCAGATGGTAAACTATACCGATTTTTCCTCTTCAAGCTGATGAAATTGATCTCTGCTGGCTCGAAGGCCATGATTAGGGTTTTGAAGCGCTCTTCGTTATTATTGTTCGTTTCGTCCCACACATATCTCATGTTACTTTCTCTGGGTTGGAAGGGTGTCGGCATGGATTTTTGCACGACGATGTGCTGGGTGTGGTATTGGGAAGGAGCATTTGTGTCCGTGGTGGCGGGCTCGTACACCTGTCGGAGGAGGTTGCCGTCCATTTTCTGGGCTCCTTCATTCTCAAATTGCTGCAGTAGAGCCACAAAAAAGCGAGGACTTGTTCGGCCGTGGTGTGAACTATTGTGGAAGCTTTTCCCCACGCTGAGGGGTCTCCCTCCTTCATTTTCTTGAACTTTTTCACGCTCGAATCTCCGTCACGCAGCCGAGTCCACAAGTCACCACGGACCGTTCCTGTTGTAGTTGTTGTTATTTTATCTTTCCGCGTGAACGCCATGCTGCGGCCGATCAGACTCTTCTCTTCTGTTGATGTTGCTGGGGCTGAGTGAATGCTGTCGATGAACGACGAGCGCTGATTTTTTGGTTTAGTGAAAAGGAGCAGTGAGTGGGTTAGCTGGGGAATTTTTATTTACAATGTCAACAGCCAGGCTCACCTCCAGCACGTCGATCTCCTCGTCACGCTGGAAGTACTTGTAGGCTTTATAAACGCTATCGAGAGCACCTGAAATGCCCATGTTTGCAATTTTTTTGGGGACTCTTCCCTTGACGTCCAGCTTCAGCCGCAGTGTGAACCTTGTCTGATTGTGGGGAAGGCGCTCGTACTTGTGCATGGCTGTGAATTCGCCTCGGATTGCATTATTCAATGTTGTTTTGGTGAAACTAGGAGGGAGATCAGGGTCGTCGTCGGCGACAGGGGAGTAGAAAAGAATGAATGTGTCCTCGTCCACTTGCCGAAAAATACAACGAGAAAGCCACCATCTTGCTTTCATTGGAGGAGGGAGTTTTCGGCAAGAGTAGGTGATTTTGTGGTGGTCGTTGACCACACGGATTGTTTTGTTTGGATACTTGGAGTTGTCTGGACCGTTAGCAGCTATGTGGGCATCACGAGCCTCGTGTGTATCGGTCTCGTACATGAAGGCTGTGAGTTCTTCTGGGCTTGTTTGAACCACCCCGGTGCAGGTCCCAATTCCAATTCCAACTTTGAAGCCAACAACCTTGGAGAAGAATAGGTTGTCGTCGATTATTTCCTCCTCGTCCTTGGATGTAGATAGAGTTTGTTCTGCTTTGGTCAAGATGGCTTCTTCGTGGGGAAAGAGGGGTGAAGTCGATGAGAAAAAGGAAATGAAGAACGCAGCTCTTGCAGCTTTGTCTTCATATTTATGGGTTTCTGCTTGTAGTCTGCTCATAATACTCTATCCACTCCGGGTAAGTTGAGTAGTTGCTAACACTTCAATAGGCAAAAGTGGTTTTAAGTAAGTGACAATGAAGTTTCTTTTTTTTTCTTCTTCAATTTTTTTTCACGAAAATTTAATTTTCCCGCTCGCTTGTTAACCTTCTCCTTCTCCCTCCTGTGTGTGTGTCCGCCCCCCAAGTCTCCAAGAAGTGTATTTTGGCGTCCCTACTGTTCCTGTTCAAGTAAAAAATTTCCCTCCCACCAGCCCTATCACCAGCACAACAACAACCACCCCACCCCCCCTCCTCTCCCAATGTTCGTTCAGCGAATGAAAAACGACCCCAAGTTTGCAGCCAAGATGATTGAACTTCAGAAGAACATCAGCCAGGCCGATGATCCGATCAATGCTCCCCAGACGTATTTCAATCAAAACGATTCCCTCCAGCTCGACACTCGAGACACCACAGACAACAGCGACAAAATTGTTGATGGCACGCACACGACCTCTGAGCTTGCTGATCTGGCAGCAGAAGGGATCAATCATCGACAGCAGCAGGAGGATCTTGACCTCCACCCGCGTTCCGCCGAAATAAATGTGATTGCGCAGGTGAGCTTGTGAGCATTTGTGTGTTGATTCAAAAAAAATTAAAGACTAACCGCGAATTTGGTTTTTTTGGCCTTTTGTTTGCAACGGTCCGTAGTCTCTTGCGTTCACAAAGGCCAACCTCTCCGACGCACCTTCCATCGCAAAGCTAATCAACAGCAGCTACAATAGATTCGAAGCCAGTGACTCGTTCCGCGAGAGCTTCAGAGTCGCGGGGAGCAAAGTTTTGGACGAAAGTATGGTGAATCAGATGGTGAGTGGTTCTCTTCGAACCCTTTCTTTTCTTTCATTCACTCACTCACAATTCCCGCAGATTAGCGAAGGAGGCGGTTGCGAGGTTTTGATTGCGGAGGTTCCCCTGGGTAGAGGAGTCGTAGAAGATGGCGCCCTCATCGCCGTTTGCGTTTACTCAGTTGGTGATAACGCTGCGTCAGGCCAGGCCGGCGATAAAAAGGACAAACCCGGCGCAGTGAGAATTCTCGCCGTTCACCACGAATTCCTCGGCCTGTGCATCGGGAATCGAATGCTCTCCAAGGTTGAGAAGTCAATGGTCAGCAAGGACAGTTGCGACTTCAGCGTGGCGTGCGTCGTCAGCACGAGGGTTGCGCTGCAGCAGTGGATCGAGCGGAGGGGCTACTCGAAGACGAGCGAAGTTGTATTTCCAGTCGACGCAGTTCCGTTCGAGATCCGGAAGGAGAAATTGGAGGGGTTGAAGATATTCGTATATGAGAAGCGGTTTAGAGGGAACGGGGGGGGTGAAGGTGAGCAACAACAACAGCAAAAACAGCAACAAAAAGCAGGAAGTAGTACAACAAAACAAAAAAACAAGAAGAAGAAGAATGATTTCGATCCGAAATCCCTCTCCATCACGAACATTCGCGTAGTCGTGGAGGGCGCTTTGGAGAGAGACGAGAAGGCCGCGAAGCTGACCATCTTCGATCAAGCAGACGCAGCCATGAGGGGCATCGACGTTAGAGATGTCGAAATAACAGATAAATGAAATTACGCCTCAAACATCCCTTTATTTTTGTTATTTTTAATAGCCCCCTCCTCTTATTTTCTTTACCGCCTTCTCCCCACCTCTAATCGTCCAAATCGTGGTTAGTCTCTGCCGGCTTCCCCATCTGCTTTCCCGCCTTCATCACCTCGTCGACCAGCAACAGCTGCGTGGCCAGGATGGTGGCCAGATACAGGCTCTGCCTCTTCACCCTGACGTTGTCGAACACCCCCTCGTCCGCCGGGATCATGGGCTCGCCGCTGTGCCGTGGATTAGTTTAGTAGTGGATGTAGAAATTATGTCTGTAGTCGCTTCGTCGCTCACCTGTTGCAGTCCAGCCCAACCTTCAACC
This sequence comes from Parmales sp. scaly parma, assembly GCA_030267985.1. Classification (NCBI taxonomy): domain Eukaryota; class Bolidophyceae; order Parmales; species Parmales sp. scaly parma. The sequence continues at coordinate 12,355 of BRYC01001758.1, forward strand.
CGTTCTTCTCCCTCTCCTCGGTCAATTTAATGATGCTCTCCTGAACGTCGAATCCGGAGTTCTCAGCGAGCGTCTTGGGGATGATGAGGAGGGCTTCGGCGTACGCCAGCACTCCTAGCTTGACCCTCCCGCTGCACTGCTTGACGGTGTGCTCGCGAAGGTGCATGGCGCAGGCGGTCTCAAAGGAGCCGGCTCCGGGCACGACGTATTTGTCCTGTAGAGTGGGAGTGGGAGTGGGAGTGGGAGTGGGAGTGGGGGTTAGTTCAGTAGTGGATGTAACCGTCAGTAGCCTTATCGCTCACCTCCACGACGTTCTTGACGGCCCTCAGTCCATCCCTCACGGCGTCCTTGATCTGGTCGATGGTGTGCTTGTTGGGTCCCTTGATGAGGATGGTGCAGGATTTGGGGATCTTGCAGTCTTCCACGAAGGTGAACTTGTCGTCCCCGAGGGTGACTTCGCTAACCTTTCCGCACCAGCCCAGCATGTCAGCGCTCAAATCCTCAATGCTGTTCATGGGAACTCCGCCGCAGGCCAGTGTCAGCCTCTCCATGTTCCTCCTCTTGGCCCTCCTCAAGCACAAGATTCCCTCCTTGGCGAAGATGTCCAAGCTCAGCGGGTCGACCCCCTTCTGGTTGACAATCACAAAGCTCTCCCCGTCCTTGCACACGCTCCTCTTGAAGTCCACGACCTGTTTGCACCTCTCGTCCAGCCACTTCCTCTCGCTCTCGACCAGCTTCTCCCTCTCCTCAGCCGTGCTGTAAAAGAAACCGCTCTGGATCTCCGTCTTCTCGTATTCAAAACTAACGTTGCACGTCATCACGTGGCAGTTGTCCATCTTTGTGGGCATGTCCGGGTGTCTTCCTCCGTGGTCCAGCACGATTCCGTTGACGAACTTGCTGTCGCAGCCCATTTTCTGTTATGGAGAGTGGAGTGGAAGTGGAAGTGGAGTGGAAGTGGAGTGGAAGTGGAAGTGGAAGTGGAGTGGAGTTGAGGGGAAGTTAGTAAATTTGGTTTGGATTGGATCGGAGTCCAAATCCGGATGGTGTACGAAGCTTCATCTGACTCACCTGCTGCATGTGCATCACCTCAACCATGTGAAGGTCGACCGGCTCGTCACCCATGTTGCTCCCGTCGGTTGTGGCAACGCACTGAACGGCATCGACAACAGCGTCGCACATTGCCTGGGCGAGGTCGGGTTCGAGCTTGGTCTTGAGGGAGGTCAGGGCGATGCAGTTGAGCAACTGTATTAATTGGGATTGTGTGTTAATGCGTGCATGTATGGTGTGTGGTGTGGTGTGGTGAAAAGTGAAAAGTGAAAAGGAAAGGAAGAACTACCCTCACCTCCCTATTCTCAGCAACCTGAAACGTTGTAGGCTCATCACTTTCATCCCCCCCCGTGCCTGGCACGGCAGTCTCTTTAAATTCCTCCAAAAACTTTATAGCCGCGTCCCTCGCAGCGTCAAAACCGTCGGTAATGACTCTCGGGTGGCAGCCCTCGCTCACGTACCGCTCCGCCTGCTTCAGCAACTCGCCACACATTAGCACCGTGGACGTTGTTCCATCGCCGGTGACGTCGTCCTGGGCGGTGGCCGTTCGGGCCACCATGCAGGCCGTGGGGTGCTGGATCTGCATCTCGTGGAGCAGCACGTTGCCGTCCTTCGTTAGCTTGAGCTGCCCAGCACCCCCTACAAGCATCTTTAAGGTGCCTCGGGGACCAAGGTTTGTTTTCAGGACACCCTGGAGGCCGGTGGCAGCAGCAACATTCACTGCAAGGCAAGCCTGCTTCGACACAATCTCAGCATTGGGGTTGAGATCTTGGACGCGGGATCCCATTTCTGGGGGGTGGGGAAGTGAGGTGAGGTGAGGTGAGGTGAGGTGAGGTGAGGTGAGGTGAGGTGAGGTGAGGTGAGGTGAGGTGAGGTGAGGTGAGGTGAGGTGAAATGAGGTGAAATGAGGTGAAGAATGTTCGTGTTAATTGGGTGCCTCGTCGCCCCGTTTCGCTTGAAAACGGGGTGTGGATTGTAAATAAACAAAAAACAAGAATTGACTGTGGTCAGGTATGGTCTCGTCTTACCTGTGGAGTTTTGCTTTTATTTACAAATTTTAAAATTTTGAGATGGTTTGTGTTCTATACTCCCCCCCAAAGAAGGCGTCGCGTTGAAAATTAGATCCAATAGAGGAGCTCCCAAATAAACCACAGACACTCGAACAAAACCTTTCATTCAGTATTTTCATCGACTCCTGAAAAAATATGACTGCAAATTTCCTCTCTGGTGTCCTCTCTGGGCATTCCATTGATGTCATGTGCGTGGCCTTGTCGCAGGATAACAGCTATGTGGTTTCGGGTGACGAGGACGGCACCATAATTGTCCATTCGACTAAGACTGGCATTGTAGAATATCGAGCCGACAATGTTTTTGCCAATCGTGTCTATGGTCTTTGCTATCTTCTGGATGGCTCACTTGTGGCTTGTGGCTATGATGAGGATGAGGGTCCCAACTTGAAGGTATTCAGCCCTTCCCTCGAGTTGGTCCAGACCTTGGAGGGACACGATGGTGCTGTTTGGTGCGTCACCGTCTCTCCATCAGGCTCCCACTTTGCTTCTGGTGGAGATGATGGGGAGGTGATGATTTGGTCGGAGCCGGGGGAGGGTGGCGAGTGGGCTAGAGTGCAAGTGCTTGAGGATCACATGGCTAGAATTCTTGCAGTGTGCTTCTCCCCCGACGGCAAGCAGCTGGCTACTGGAAGTCAGGACAATCTCATCAAGACCTACAACTTCAGCGAGGGAAATGCCATCTTAGCGCACACGTTGGAGGGCCACACCGACTTCGTCTATTCCCTCTCGTTCTCTCCCGACTGCAAACTCCTTTGCTCGGGAAGTTACGATGAATCCATCAAATTTTGGAACCCTGCCGATGGAAGCTTGGTGAAGAGCATCGACGAGGCTCACAACTACGTCATGAGCGTCTCATACTCCCCCAACGGGCGTGTTCTTGTGAGTGCCGCTGACGACAAAACGATGAAGATCTGGGATGCTGAGACTTTCGAGCTCAAGCACACGTTCGAGCAGGAATTCATCACCAACCAGCTCACCATCTCGGCCGATTCCAACTACATTGTTTCGGCCAACGACGACAAGACGGTTAGAATCACCCCCTGCCGAGAGTACCACCTCACTTCCCTCACCCCCATCCTCAACCTCATTCTCCACATCGTCTACAAGTGGGAATTTGTGTCGTTCTTGGAGCCAAACGAAAACACCTCACCCCTCGAGAAAGTCATGAGGCTACTCGGCGAGTGCGTGTACAACGGCGGCTACAACGTCACCTCCGAGATCCTCTCTTTCCTATCCCCTGTCCACCTCCCCGTCCAGATCACTCCCACAAAATGGACTCGCGACCCAGAAAGTCTGATAGAGTTTATGCGAGCCAGATTTGAGCGTTCACAGGAGCAGTCTCGGGAGGAGATTGCCGCGAGGGATGCTGTCAACGACATGCAGAGAGTGGAGATTGAAGTCTTGCGGCAACGCATTGCTGAGATGGAGCCGGACGACGACGAGGAAGGAGAATACTAAGACTACAAAAAAGGATTGAAAATTTCGAATCCTTTCATAAATATTCTAATTTAAAAACTTATTCTGCCTCACTTTCATCATCATCGTCTGCCCCCCCCGGCGGATCGTCAACTCCGTTCTCGTCCATCACAAATAAGGCTCTATCTCCAATAACTGTTTTTGTCCACCCCGTCTTTTTGGGATTTTCAATTTTCACCTTTTTCTTCACTGCTCCTTCCTCCCCGTCTTCCCCCCCTCCTCCTCCTCCTCCTCCTCCGCCTCCGCCTCCTCCTCCCAGCCTCTTCCCCGCACCACCCCCCGTCCCCGTCCCCATCCCCATCCCCGTGTCCTCCTTGTCCCTCAGCTCGAAAAACTTTTCGATTAATTTGGCTCTCTCCGGCCCGATGCCCTTCACACTTTCCGCATCGCCCTTGTTCACATCCTTCCCGTGCTCCGCAATGAGCATAGCTGTGTGCATGCGCTCAAGCGTGTTCCCACCGTACACGCCAGCACCCATACTAAAGTAGTTGTGGAGCTTCTCGTTGATCCCGTCTCTCGGGCGCTTTGTGACGTGCAAAACCAAATTCATCGGCAAATCCCGACCATCTTCGGGAGCTTCGAGCTTAAAACTCGAAGTGACATGACATCTTTCGATGCTCGAGTCTGTGCCATTCCACGGCAGGCCGGTTTCTTCCTGAATTCTCCTCCTGAGCTCAACAAGGGGGTTATCGCCGTTTCGGCTCGGGTATTTGAATTTGCGATTTGGATCGTGGAACTCCTGCACGATTTCTTTAATTTTGTCGACGTGCTGTTTGCTAATTTGCCTCCCCGTTGATTGTCCGTACGCAACCATAAAATCCGCCATGTAGAGAACGGTAATATGACCCGGAACGCCTGTTCGCGAATCGGTTACGCATAAATCGGGAAAGTCACAAGTAATCACGATCCTCGCCGCGTCGCCTTCTTGCCCCGCCCAACCACGTTGTGGAATACCCTCCTCGAATAAATTCTTGGCCATTAACTCGCTGAACGGTGGCTCGCCGCTATCGTCCGCCGCAATTCTATTAATTTCAATGAATTTTAATACCCTTTCGCCCACATCGCTCAAAATTTCGTGCTGCTGTTGCTGTGTTTTGCCGCCCCCCTTCTTCTCCTGCTTTACCCTTTCGCCCAAATCGCTCAAAATTTCGTGCTGCTGTTGCTGTGTTTTGCCGCCCCCCTTCTTCTCCTGCTTCAACTTTTCACCCAAGATTGCTGCCATCGACAGCGATTCCGCTAGCTTGAAGTTCATGTCGACGTACAGCTCGCTCGCTGTGGACAAAACGCAGTAGGCCAGAATCTGGATGGAATAAGTGTCCAACCCTACTCCGCCGTATTTGAGGTTTGAGGCTGCCTCGCGGAGATCTTTGGACTTGGGGAGGTTATTTATTTGCTCGTCGGTGGGGAGGCTGTTGTGGTTTGGACATAGCAAGACTGGTGTTGAGTTGACGAGCGCCTCCCTGAGCTTGACGTATTTTCGTTCGTTGGTGCCCAAATTTGGCTGTAGGATGTTTCTGCCGACCAGGAGAAAGGAAGTTTGCTTTGATATTGATGTTCGGTAGATCCACTTGTCTTTAGACTCTATGAGAGCTTGGACATTTTCATTATCATCACCGAAACCGGTGAGGACGACTTTAACCTTTGATGGCTTTGGTTGCTGGATTTTGTCGTATGGTGATTGTGATTGTGATTGTGGTGATGCTGAGATAACTGTGGATGAGGGGGAAGCTTGTTGGTTTTTTTGTGTTTGTTCGTGTCTGTATTCTTTTAATTGGGCTTGAAATGTTTGTTGTTGTGCAAGGGGTTGTGGGAGAGGTGACGATGCTGGACATGGATTCTGGCAGATGTCACATGTCCGGAACAACGGTTCATTCCAGAACGTGCACGCTTCACAAGCCCAATGCTCGTTCATGATGGTTTCGAGAATGGAGGGTGATGAGGCGTGTAAAAGTTTGAGACGTGTGTGCACAATTAATTTGAAAAATTGTCCAGATTTTCCACATCTCGCACCCCCATCTCTCGTCAGTTAATATTTGTTATTTTGCCTTCCCGGCGTCCTCTTTTATCCCAGTATCCTTGTCCCCCCCCCTACACTTTTGAGATCTCTTCCTTCCTTCGCGAGTATAAATTCTAAACTTCAAACTTCAGCATGGACAAACTATACATTATTGAACTATTATCGTCCCTCGAACTCAACCAAAACCTCATTGACACCGTATCCATTTGGTTTACGCAGCACGACCTGCTCCACCAATCCTATGTTCACTTCGTGGATCAGTTCATCGTATACACAAACTCCCTCACCCTCTCCCTCTCCCTCCCAACTATAAAAATCTGGTTCAAGAACTGGCTCCGGTTAATAGATGCGAGGCAGTTCCTAACGACTGGGGAGGTGAGCAAGCACAGTGAACACGCATACATAGTTGTGAACTAACCCACTCAAACTACTTTTGCTCGCTCGCTCCCCCCTGCTCCATTAAAAATGCGCCTCGCTTCGCTCAGTGTCGGCAACCTTTCGACATCAAACAATCCTCCCAAAACCCCATTTCCTCTTTGAAATCCCGCCAAACGAAAGACGGCTACACCACCTACTATGGGGCCGATCTCTACTCTGGTTTCGGTTTCAACGAATACGACGACGACGTGGTTGGCCTGAAAAAGAAAATTGAGGAGGTGAGCGAGCGAGCGAGGTCTCCGCCGCTCGCCTTGAGGAAGACGAGCATGCATACTCTCGATGAATCTCGCGAACTGGCTACAGACATAATATAATGGCTACATCCATTGGCTACATCCATCCACTGCTGAACTAACCTACTCAACTATTTTTGCTCGCTCGCTGCACTTGTGGTTCGCTCGGCGCAGGGTTTATCATTGAAAGCGCTGGGCAAATTTCAAGATAACTTTCTCTTCCACAGCTCGCTTGACGCCATGAGCGAACAACGCCAAAACCTTGAATCCAAGATCAAGGAGTGTTTGGAGAGGTTCAAAATTTCATTCGAAAAGCAACAGGTCAAGAATAAATTGCACATCGATAAGGAGAAGATCGAAATCTCTTCTTCAGTCGGCGACGGCAACGGCGACAGTTTCACCATTTTCGAGCGAGGATTCAGCGGGGGGTGGTTGTTTACGGAGAGTGTTCTGCCGAGAGCTTTCATCAACATTCAGCTGCAGCCGACAGCGAAAACAATAAAAACTTCGAAAGCCAAACGAAAATTCTTGGAGGACTCGGACGATGAAGACGACGAGGAGATTTTAAATAGCGTTGATTTGGGGTTGAAAATCACCGTGAGCAGTGTGGCGGCGGAGAACAAGGTTATCGAGCAACAACTTTTAAAGTTGGAGAGGTTGAAGGAGAAGGAAATTTCCCAGCAAAAAACTTCGCAGCAGGTAAAAGTGGCTCCTCCACCTTCACCTTCACCTTCACCTCCTCCACTTCTCCCTCCGCCTCCTCCAATTCTGAAACGCAAACAACATGTCAAGTATTTATTGAAGTACGTCGACTCTTGTTGTCCTCCGGGGATTTGGAATGACTGCTGTTGGGAGAAGAACTCAATTTTCCTGCGTCTTCAGGTGACCGGCGATGAAGCAACTATTTGTGCGAAAGGAAAAGAGTCGGATAAGGAATCGTGGAAAACAGTGGATAACAGCTTACTTTACGAGTGTTCGCGTGATGGCATCGTAACCGATAAGAGGTTTAAATGATCTATTGATGAGGTTCCTATTTGGTTCAGCGTCATGATTCAATAAACCACTGATTCATTGGGGAAATCGAAAATAAAGTGTCGAAAATAATAAAAAGGGTACAACACCCTTAGTAGCGCAAACGCAACACGAAAAACTACACGAACACGCAAAAATCAACACTATCGGCTTCCACCTTCACCTCTACCTCCTACGCCGCCCCCGCCGCGTACTTCTGCGCACTCAGCTCTGTTGTGTCCGCTAAAAATTGCTCCTTAGAATTTAACAAGCTCTTTTCTCTTACAGTCCTTTTTCTTCAAATTGAATCATTTTATTTTTGGCACTCCGCAGTCTCTCAAGAAATCTAATACCACACTTGTGGGTCCGTCTCCAGCTCCAGGCTCCTGGATGCACCGGTTCAGTAGCAGCATGCCCTCATGCAAAACCCGCAATTCTGCCTCACTCGCCGCCACCCTCGTCGGCGCCTTGCACGTCTTCTTGTGCTTCTTCCACGCCGACTTCTGGCACTCGGCGGAGCAAAAGTAGCTGGTTTTGCACCGTGCGCAAGCTTTCGTTGTGGGGGTCTTACAGACGTCGCACTTGTGGGTCGGCTTCTTCAGCACGTCCTCCACCTCAACCAACTCAGCCTTGTCGTACTTCATGTGCTTGATGAACGTGCAAGCGGTGTTATAGACGCCGAAGACCTCCTCGTCGACGAACTGTTTGGGGAGGTGTTGTCGGAGGAGGGTGGGGAAGGGGGAGATGTGGGCGGAGGTGAGGCGGAGGACCTTGACCATCTCTTTGCTCGCATTTTGGTTTTGAGCAAAATCAAGGAGCGTGGCTCCCTGGGGCCAGACATCGCAGGTAGCCAGAAGGGAAAGTGGGTTCCGATGGATCATTCGAAGAGCAAGAAACACGAGGGAGTTGCTGTAGACCTGGCTATTGCAAGCAACCTTTCGAAGAAGATTAGAATTGTAGTATTTGAGCACTTCACGCACCAACTCGTCATCGTGCTCGTTGATGAACTTGTGACAGTCTGCATACGATCGTGATTGGATCCACCCAGCCATCTCAATCTGCCAATAAGTCACTGGTGCGTACAAACGGGCCATCCCCTTCCACTCCAACGAACAAGCTTCCTCGGGAGTGAGGGAGAGCAAGCCGATGATCTCAGCACAGGCTCCACTCCTACTGGCAATGTCGAGGGGAGTTACGCCTTTATTGTCTCGTGTGGTGAGGGCCTGTAGATTCCAGCAAATCGACCGCACGCCCACAAAGGCAAGAGCATGTGTGTGTGTCTGAGCTTTCTCTGCGAGCCAATGATGTGGCAGTCGTCCATGCTCATCTCTCTCGTTGTACTTTCTCTCGAGCAAATCTACGTCCCTTTCTGGGTGAAGCATTACAATTTGTACCGCGGGCCAATCACGCTTCTTGAGCAACTCGTGGTGCTCATTGGTTGTCATATTGGGTCCGACGGATGGTCAAAGGTGGCAATACGCGTGATTTGGAGGTTGTGAGTGCCTCGCTTGTGAAATGCTCAACGTGCCAAATCAAAATGTAAAGTTTTGAACGTGTGCCCATACATGATTAAGGCTTCACTTAAACCCATCCCCTCTCCATATTCTTTCCTCTCTCCCCTCCAGCCTCACTAAGCCGAATCCAGAAGCTAAACCAAATCCTTCGAAGCGACCTTCTTCTGCCTCTCTTGCTACCCTTCGGTAACATCAGGGGGGCTGTCTATTGGGATTCACTCCGGTTTCAATCCACACCCAGTTTCGGTCTTCTTTCTCCCTCACGGTGGTGACATCTCGTCATTTGTCCACTTTCTCCCTCCAAACTCCACCGTCGACAAAAATGCCCCTTCTCCTTTGGTTGTGTTTTGCGCAAACTCCAATGCCAATGCCAACGCCAACGTCAACAACGTCCTCTTCGTGGCTACCTTCAAATCAATACGTTCCATCCCCTACCTCCTCAACGACTGCAGTTTCTCTCTACCGCTCGGTTGCGCTCGCTCAGATTCCACGCCTGCCATCCTCCTCCAAGCTCGCCGCATCCTCATAACTCAAAAGAATGAGAATCTCAAATCTGCCGACAACATTTCTACCCATGCATGTGATGGGACGCGCAAGGTCGCTCCGGTGAAGTCATCGACTTGGTCGAGAGGGTCAGATTTGAAATTCGCTATCTCGTTCAATTCAAAGAGAATGTCACCAAATGGATATCAGAATCCCAACTCGCTGAGTACTCCTCGCTCTTCATCGAGTATGGCAACAAACAGCAGATTCTTGCTCGTGTCCACCAAGAGTTTTTTGCATATTAATGAGTGAGATGTTGCTGTAGAATTGTGAATTATGTGTTGTTGTTTAGAAAATGAAAAGCTTATTAAATTATTCTTGTCCTCTTCCCCCATTCTGGCGTCGGGCAACCTGGAGTTAAAACAACGACATCAACAACATGGCCGTCGGTCGGGTCAATTCGAACCACTCGTCCTGCGCCGTTCGTTCAACTTGGAAATTAGTTCGCATCGTTTATCGATGTTGGAGGGGGGGGCTACCGTCCCGCACCCGACTCACAGCACTTCATCAGGAGGTATTCAAGTCACGGGGGGGGTTCGGGAAGCAGGTTTGCAGCGGGGGGGCAATGCTGCGGAGAAAATTTGACCCTTCTGAGCCCGCGTGGGAAACTGGTGATGATTGAGCCAATCTGGAAGGAAGCCATGGGTGTAGCCCCGCTTGGCATCTCGTTGGTAGTGAAACCCGGCGCATGTACAAGCCGGCCGTTGCAGTTTTTTGGCTTGAGGGATATGTGGTGGAGCACGGTGGGTGGTGGGTGATGTGAAAAGAAGTTGGCGATGAAGATCACCAAAGAATCCGCCTGAAAACCTCTTTCCGGTCAATAATAGATTGGTCACCACAGAAAAAGGGTGCAATGCAGCTGTGGTCGCCGACATGACGCTTTTTAGGCCGCGCAAGCAGGGTAACGGCAAAGCGCAAAAAACATTTCGGGGGGAAATTCCAAAAAACTCAATTTTGTCCATTTTTAGAGTTTTTTCATTGTCGCGGTCAAATGTTTTGCTTATATTACGATATATTCATTAATATTTTGAGGTTTTAATACACTTTTGAGCAAAATAAGTTTCAAAAATTTAAATCAGTCATACTAAGCAAAATAAAAAAAAATTAAAATGATCTTAAGACTCATTCAATTTTTCTTAACTTATTTTGCTCAAAAGTGTATAAAAACCTCAAAATATTAATGAATATATCGTAATATAAGCAAAACATTTGACCGCGACAATGAAAAAACTCTAAAAATGGACAAAATTGAGTTTTTTGGAATTTCCCCCCGAAATGTTTTTTGCGCTTTGCCGTTACCCTGCTTGCGCGGCCTAAAATGCTTGACGTCGGCGACCACAGCTGCTTTGCATCGCCTTCCTGCGATGAGCAAGTTATTGTTGGTAGGAAAGTGGTTTTCAGACGGATTCTTTGGTGATCTTCTTCATCGCCAACTTATCACTTCACCTTGTTGTGCTCCACCACACCCACCCTCAAGCCAGAAAACTGTGATGGCTGGCTTGTACTGCGCCGGGTGCACCCACCAACAAGACATCAAGCGGGGATGAGATTGCTACACCCCTGGCTTCCTTCCAGCTTGGCTTGATCACCACCGGTTTCCCACTCGGCAAGGGTAAGTTAACACAATTTCATTTTCCTAAATTTTCTACGACTAACCCTTATTTTGTCTTCGCCTTCTCGGCCACCTTCTTGTCACCCTCCATCTTCCTTTGCTGCAGTTTCTCGACCGTCACCTCCATCGCAGTTCTAAACAGGAAGGCGTAGCGAACGCCGCCAGCCTCTCTTTTTCTCTTTTCTGGCGCGGGGATCGAATGCTTGTAAGTCCGATTTGCCTCAGCATTGAGCTCGAATAGGCTCCCGTTCTCCAGCACCTGCGAGTACACGGGAATTTTTTCAGCTTTCGTTTTCACAACCTCGTGAAGCTCAATGCGTCGCTCAGCACCAGGGTCGCAGACAGTCACCGAGAAAATCGATGTACCGTCAACTAAGGCCTTCTGTGCTCCAGGGGTTCCCGGATCTCCAGCCTGGCCGTCTGCGCCAAGCAAAACAAATGAAGCGGTCAAAAGATTGAGCGTATATATTTCTCGTCTTCATCAAGGCTCGCTCGCTTCGCTCGCCTCACCATGGTGGGGCGTGACGACATCGTCAACCCCATCGTAACGATTTATTGTAATGCTATTCAATATGGGAACGGAATCTCCGACTTGGCTGTGGGCTATAGAATTGGGTTTGTGGCAGAGGGTAATTGTCTCGGGAAGCTTCAGGGATGTAATAATCAGTTGGCGAAGATCGAGGATAGCTTTGGGTAAGTTTGTTTCTGCAAACAGTGAGTCCGACAAGTGCTGGCCCCAGTAGTAATGAGCCTGCACGGTTGTATGTGAACCGCCATCCTCTAAGACTCGTTGCAGTGCAAACTCGAGCTTCTCCACCTTCTTTGTGGATTTGCAAGTCTGGGTACCGCTCTCCCTCTTGTAGTTGTCCAAACCCGAGGCAAACTTATAGAGATTGTGGGCATCGTTGGGACTCAGGAAAGCAGAACAATATTGTACCGAGGTTTTGGGACAGGTCTGCATGTGTGTGTTGGGGAGTATGCTGAGGGTGTGGTTTGGGGGTTCAAAGGGGTGCTCTATGTTTTAAATTATCACGTGATTATGTAATCACATCATCTAAACTCCTCTCGACAATTTGCAACTCTCTTTCCCCCTCCACCACTATGACCTTTCTTGCCCGACTTTCTGGCGAGCGTTGGTGCGAATACACCAAGATCGACACAATAACCCAAACCTCCTCCCACCCTTCCCTCCCCAATCCCACCCCAACTCCCACCCCAACGACATTTTCAAACTCTCGACGTTCTCTTCGTACCTCCTCCTCTTCCAACTCATCCTCCACCTCCATCAAGGAACCCGACCTTCTTGTGTTCTGGAAAGATTCAACTACCCCTACCCCCACCATCTCTTCCTCCCTCATTATCCGAGGAGAAGATTCTCGGTACCTCAATCCTCCCCCTTCCTCGCCTTATTCTAGAATCACATTTTGCACAAAGCATATCAACCATACAATGTTCTCCATCGGCGACACCGACATCACCACCGAGCGTCGTTTTGCCCACGGTTTACTTGAGGACGGTGGTCCAGCTAGAATCCTCGACAAGACCCACGAATCATCATCACCCAACAGCCCTAACTCCACCAAAACTTACTTCACTGTGCAGTATATAATTGGAAATCGTGTTGAAAGGCGAGTCGACGTTACGTACATGAGCAAGACCGAGGCGATCCAAGCTCGCAGCCAGCTCGTTCTCGGTCGTTGCGGCAACTGCGGATCTCTCCGTTCAGATTGCAACTCTTGCGACTGGCTGAAGGAGCAGCACGAAAAGGAAGCAGCGGAGGCAGCAGCCGCTGCCGCCGCCGCCGCCGCACCACCAGCATCAGTATCCTCAACTCCGCGCCAAAAGAAGAAGAAGAAGAAGAAGAAAAAGCGGCAACTTTCTTCCTCGTCCTCTTCTTTTCCCGCCTCCTCTTCATCCAGCGATTCCGAGGACGAGAACATCTTCAATTTCCCTTCGAAAAAGTTCAAAGCCAGGCGGGTTTTGGGTGACGAGAACGACGAGAACGATGAGAACAACCTTGTATTTACTGCCTTTAACTCCAACATTGACAATTTCGTCGACTACGACGATTCGTCTTCTTCCTCCCAATTTTCTTCTGATTCTGGCGGCAGTTCGTACACCGAAGAATACGACGATGACGACGAAGACGACGACGAATCACAAATCAACAACACCTCGCCACTCCCAGGACATGTGTTGTCCGATTTCGACCATGGTTTTATCGCCGAGGAGGGCGAAGATTCCAACTACAAGCATTTGGATCAAGTCAAAGCGATCATTGATTACGACGAGCTCGTGAGATTTTTTCACCTCCAGGTGGAAAAGTTGGAATTAGAGGTGTCCAAGTACAAGCTCAAGTTCGCCAAGCTTGTTAAGACTGCCACACAACAATTCCAAAAAAACAACCAGTACGACGACCAAGATTGCTACCACAGAGCACTGTCGCTGGGCGACGAAATGATTGTGCTGACTCACGGACATGACAAGCTGGAGCATTGTTTGAAGCGGTTGGATAGCAGGGAGGAGAAGAAGGAGGTGAGCGAGTGAGCCTTTTAGAAGACGAGCATACGAGCCTTTACTAAACTAACATTATTCCACTCAATTCGTTTTCGCACCTTCTTCGCTCGGCGCAGTTTTTGCGAATGAAGAGAATGAAAAACGCGAGCTTCAACAAGCATGATTACAGCTATGTGTTGGAGAGTTTGGACATTGAGCGGGAGCGAATTAATTTGGACATCGAAGAGTTAACAGGTGGAAATAAGAGTTTGATAAAAAAATTTGAGATTGAATATGACGAAAGAGGCAGCAGCAGCTCAAACGACGACATATATATGAATGGCGAGGAAACGACGAGCTCCGACGAGGAGATGGACATGGGGGTGGGATCGAGTTTTTTGGAGGGTGTTGGTGTTGGTGTTGGTGTTGGTGTTGGTGCGGAATCTGGGGGCAACGAAATTCATTCAAACGCCACAAAAAAGCGAAAAAAATCGACGATTGCGAGAGTTCCAGCAGCTTCAAAAAGGAAGCAACGGAGGATGGAGGTGAAAGCGAGGGCGCAGTCGACCCACAAAGCAACGTCCACCACAACACAGCCAACAACAACAACAGAAACTGACATTCAGTATTGTGACTATGATGACGGCGAAAACCACAACGACAACAGCAACGACAATAATTTTAGCAACACACACATCCACGCAGTCGTCAAGAAGAGGTCTAAACCACCCTCCAATCCCCCGATAAAAAAATTTCTCTCCAGATCCACCTCCACCTCCACTACCACCTCCACCTCCACCTCCACCTCCACCACCAATAAATTCAAATCAAAGTCAAAAGCTCTTTCCTCTTCCTCCTCTTCACTGAGCATCACCTCTGCGAAATCATATAGCGGTGCGTCCTGGGGACCATCGAATAGACCAGACAAACGAAAAAGCAAGAGTGCACCTCGAAATCGAAACGCCCCCCCATCCCAACTCCAACTCCGACCCCCACCCCCACCCAAATCTCAGCCAAAATCACCATTTCCATCACCCCCCCTCACCGTCATTGAAAACGACAAAATCTTCTCCGATTTATCGACTCCCTCACCTTCACCCCCCTCCACTCCCTCCCCCTCTCCCTCCCCCCAAATTCTCGCCTCTCTTCAACACCTCACTCCCCCCAACATTCGCAAAACCCTGAATGCAATCCTCCAATCTCTCCAATTCTACCTCTTCAACCCAACATCTTCCGGAGTGGGGCTACTCAAGGACAAGGAGAAGTTCTTGGAGAACTCCGTCGTAGCAATAATCGATTTTTTCTGCAACGAAACGACCCACCGGAACACGACGAAATCGGATAATTCTACCGCCCTCTCAATTTTCTCGATCCTTGGTCAACTAAAACCGACCTCCCTCCTCCCCCTCGTATCCAAAGTCATCATCACTAGAATGTCCCGGCCCGTCTCCTCCCTTCCCACCGACCTCTTCACAGCGGGGTTAGCAATCCCCACAGCTCCAGCTCCAGCTCCAGCTCCAGCTCCAGCTCCAGCTCCAGCTCCAGCTCCAGCTCCAGCTCCAGCCCGAGACAATATTAACCTCGCCTATAAAATCATCGGCCTTGCCTCCCGCTATCAGCCTTCCCCTTCCAACAGCGAGAAGCCCTTCAAGCTGCTGAACTTGCTGTTGTTCTCTGCCCACGGCTGCTTAAGTCCGGAATATTTAAAATGTTGTGACGATTGGAATAAAAAATACGTCGGTGATAAACTCAAGGCAGAGACAGAGGCCGCAATAACTAGAGAAGTTGGATACGTAGCAGGTGAGTGAGCGAAGCGAGCGAGCCTTGAGGAAGACGAGCATACGAGCCGCTACTAAACTAACATATTATCATTCCACTCAATTCGATTTCGTACCTTCTTCGCTCGGCGCAGCAATGATCAACAAGCAACTGCTGGACCTCAACGATGACAAGCATTTCATCTACATGGCCAAGAAAACCCTCGCCATTTACCTGAAAACCCACAATGTCCTCAGCACCTCTCTGTCATCGGAGTTCTCAGAACTCTCCAAAGGTGAGCGAGCGATTTTTTTGGAAGACCACTTTTGACTGAACTAACCTAACCCACTCAATTCGTTTGGCTCGCTCATTCTCGTTTTGCTCTTGCTTTCGCTCGGCGCAGTAGAATTGCAATTCACCAAGAACGCCTGCAATCTCTTCGAGTCGACGGAGCTAGCAGCAATGGAGCAGGTGAGCGAGCGAAGCGAGCGAGCCTTTTGGAAGACGAGAATACTCGCGATGAAAGTGCGCGAAATGGTTACAGACATAACGGCTTCATCCATCCACTACTAAGCTAACCCAAACAAATTCTTAAAAATGCGCCTCGCTTCGCTCGGCGCAGGTTTCCACCTTCGACAGGCTTTCACCCAAGAAACCCGACCTCCTCCTCAATATGAAGCACACCTCACCAATCCTCTCCTCGATCAACGCGCTCTGCGATTCGTGGTGCAAATCAATTTCGATGCAAGGTGAGCGAGCGAGCATTTTGGAAGACGAGCATACGAGCCACTACTAAACTAATTAACCCACTCAACCTTCTTCGCACCTTCTTCGCTCGGCGCAGGTGCAACGCGGCGAAAAAGGCTT
Source organism: Parmales sp. scaly parma (assembly GCA_030267985.1). NCBI lineage: Eukaryota > Bolidophyceae > Parmales > Parmales sp. scaly parma. Next base: position 28,437 of record BRYC01001758.1, read on the forward strand.
CAATCCGATCTGGCCAAGATTGAGCAGAAAGTTTCCTCAACCAGCCTCTCCAACCCGAACCTTCCCGAAGTCAAAGTGGTGCTCTTGCTGGTCCGTGCAACGAACAATATTTGTGACGAAAAATTCACATTCGATCGGCTTCCCTCCACAGAAGTACCCCCCTCCACCTCCCCCCAAATCCACCTCGATGCAAAAACATTCACCAAACTGGCTCTGTCAACTTACTCCTCCCCCCGCTCGATAAAAATCTGCTTGGAGGGTTTGGGTCGCTGTTTGGAGGCTTCAACGAAGTTTTTAGAGACCGCCAACGCCAACGAGCAGGAGGTGAGTCCCACGAACTAAATTAAATTAAACTAATTAATTAAATTAAATCAACCCAATCAATTCCAATTCCGCTCGGCGCAGCAAACACTTGTTGCCCACTCCGTTGGTGCCCCCTACGTTGACAAGCCTCTGCACGCAACGCACCTATTGGCAACCGTTGCGGGGCTGACTGCCCACTGCGTTGTAATGTTGCAGAGGTTAGGGCGAGCAAAAAGACTGCAGAGCAAGATTTTTGAGATTTTCGTCAAGAAAATCAACGATGCGATGAAAACCCTGTTGAAGCCGTGCGGTTTGATGTTTTTGGGCGCCGTGGCATTTCAGAGTTGTTTGGCGGGGCTGAGGGCCGTGACAAATGTTTGTTTGTTGTGCCTGCCGTCAGTTCCAGTGCCAGTACCAGTTGAAGTTCCAGTTCCAGATGATGGTTACTTCGACTTCGAAACCCTTGTGGCCAACATCGACACGAAACTGCTCTCCAAGACGAGTAAATGGCTCCAAAATTGCATCAAGAAGTCTATCCCTTCAATTAAGAACTACTTCGACAACTCGATTGTCTGCGAAATCTGTCTCCGCGACCTCGTCACCTGCTTTGTTGGCATGCTTGGGATTTGCTCGGTCAGCAGCAGCATTACCCCCACTCTAAAATCCATCTTGTCCGAAGTGAGTATCAACTCATCCAACGATTCGGGAGATCAGCTCCACATGGCCAAAATCGAGAGCTACCTGATCTCGGAAATCTGCATTTTGGGGAAGAGAATCGAGGCCTGCCGGGCAATCGTCATTTTTGACACGAGCATGTCCCCGAAGTTGTTGGAAGTGGCCTTGGGAAGTTTGATGGACGTATTGGTTTTGGAGAACTTTACGTCGATGCAGGACGACGACGCACTCCAGTTGCAAAATAATAATAATAATATCAATAACGAGGAGGGCAGCAACACGATGAGCAATCTCCAACGCTGCCTATTGAGAAAAAACCGCCGAAAACATTTCTCCCGAATGCGAATCTCGGGGGAGAAGGCTGCGGCCCAAACTGCCCCAGGTGAGTGAGCGAAGCGAGTGAGCCTTGAGGAAGACGAGCATACTCGAGCGACGAATCCTCGAAATGGCTGCAGACATAATGGCTACATCCACTACCAATTTTAACCCATTCAATTCGTTTGGCTCGCTTGGTTTGGTTCGCTCGTGCTTCATTAAAAATGCGCCTCGCTTCGCTCGGCGCAGATCTTGACGGCGACGCATCGGGTCTGAAGCACGAGGAGCTCATTTGCGACTACCACCAGTTGCCCATAATGACGACGAAGATATGGACGTTTGTGGAGTGTCTTGGAACAATTTTTTGCTCATCAAGCAGCAGCAACAAAATTTTGGGCGAGATTGGCGAGGTGCTGGCCAGTGTTGGGGAGAACGATGTCAACGGTTCACGCCTATTGCGAGGGTCGATCGAGCGGGAGTGCTTTCGTCGGTGCAGCCTGTTGATTCGGTTGTCGCTCGTGTTCCTACATGTTGACGACGACAATCTCCTCAAAATCGGCTTCTTCACGAATTTGGTTTTCTGTTTGGTGACCACCTTGACCGAGCGGACGACGCAGGCGGGGGCGGCGGAGACGACCAGGCAATGTAGCATCACAACAAAATTCTACAGCGAAATGTGCGTCAGCGTGTTGGGCTTCCTGCTGCGAAAGATTGCGAAGAACGACGCGAACAACAACATTCCGTGGAAGGTGAGCGAGCGAGCCTTGATGAAGACGAGAATACTCGCGATAAGCGAAATGGCATCAGACATAATATCTACATCTACTTCAAACTCACATTATATTATTCCACTCAATTCATATTCTTTTGACTCGCTTCACTCGTTTTGCACTTGCTTCATTAAAAATGCACCTCGCTTCGCTCGGCGCAGAAGAAAATCATGGATTTCTTCGAGGGGGGCGTGGTGCACAAGCACGCTTACGTGAGACACGCCGTGCAGAGGCGGACGAGGGAGCTGGTGGTTCACTGCGCCAAGGGGGAGACAGAGGATGCGAGGAACGGGTCGTGGAAACAATTGGGAATGGGAAGCGGGGTGGCTTTTGGGGAACGGGAACGGGAACGGGAAGAGGAGGTGAGCGAGCGAAGCGAGCGAGCCTTTTGGAAGACGAGAATACTCGCGATGAAGTGCGCGAAATGGCTACAGACATAATGGCTACATCCACTACATAATGGCTACATCCACTACTAGCTAACCCACCCAATTCTTTTACTCGCTCGTTTTCGCTCGGTGCAGGGGAAGCTACGGTTAAACGGAAGGAACGAGCTTGAACTCGCGGTAGACAGACTCTTGGAGAAGGTAGAGGAGGGGGAGGTGGAGGCGGGGGATCACAGCGACAGGGAGAAGTTGAATCAGTTGAGGAGGGAAATCGTCGAGGGGCAGATTATTGTCAAACTGATGAGCCAGGGGGTTGGGGTGGGGGTGCTGGATTTGAGTTTGAGCCTGCTCAAACAGCTCATGCTGGGGGATATGGAACTGTGCGAAATTGAAAGCATTTGCTGTGGCTTGGTGACGAGTCTGAGGGTTTGTGTGGAAGCGCTGGCCAATGATGGGGCGCAACATCAACAACAGTGGGTGGACGCGATTGCGAAAATTCTGCGGTGCGTGGATGTGGCTCGGGGAATGGTCGTGGTGGCGGAGGAGGAGGAGCAGGAGGAGGAGGGTTCTCAGCAGCTCGAGTTCATTACGTGCTGCTGGGAGTTCGCGTGGGTTGTTAACAAAATGCTTTCGGAAGAAACCGAGAGAATACATCTATTCGAGTTCGCCACGAAGTGCAACTGGATGAAGGAGCTTGGCGGGGAGGTTGAATTGGGGAAGTGCTGCGATGAGGTGCGGATTGGCGAATTTCGCGTTTCAAAGAAGGCGTGTTTCAAGTCGCGGAGAGAGCGGGGAGCGGGGGGAGGGAAGGGGGTGAACCCATACAGCAGCACAAAGGGTGGGGGCAAGAAGGGAAAGGGGTTGGTGGCGATAAACTTTTCACAAATTTTGCAGTGCCGATACACGCTCGAAATGCGAAAATGAAAAGTTATAAAAATAGTGAAAAAAGTTATTTTAGAGATTTTTTTTGCTCAGCACCGACTCTAAGAGATCAAGGGCCCTTTGGGGTTGCGTGTAAGGAACCATGTGACCAGCGTCGCGCACAGTCACGAAGTTCAGTCCCTCGTACTGCACCACGTAACCACCCACTTGGCCCAGGCTATCAGTCCACGGCTTCCATGCCTCCTTAACTTTAAGCCCCAGCTTCTTTAACCATCGGCGGGTGCCCGTGACCGGTACGATACCGTCAACATCGCCACTGAACACTGTCATTCTTATCCCGTCTTCCTTGAGCAATTCCTCGTAGACAGGCAGCATGGACGACAGCAAATCATTGTATGAATATCGCACAGAGTCAGAGCACTGCGCCCAAACTTTATCTTCCTTCACGTGCATGGCCTTCTGAACCTCCTTTAAGTTCAAGTAGGACTCCACGAAGTTGTCGATGCACGGCTCGTAGTCTGGGGTCGGGTTGGACTTCAGCACGTGCGCATTTCCCATAAGCTTGAGAAGCTGCTGCGCGTCTTTATTCTTCGACTGAGAAAGGCAGTTGTCCGCATAAACCTCGTAGATGTTGATGTTTCCCATTTCCGCCGTGGAAGCGTCGAGGAACGTGTCGCACGCATCTGCATCCGAAGCATCCGCAGAGGACTTCAGCGGCCCGATGCTGGCGAACTCGCAGTTGTCCATTATCCCGTCGAACGTCTCGTCCGAGTTCAGCGCATGGCTGTGCCAAAATTCAACGGCACCTTTGTTGTCCTCCTCCGCCACAGTCCAAGCATTTCCAACTGGCGAGCGAAGCGAGCGTTAGTTGTGGAGAATAATAATCTGGCTCGTTTCGCTTCGCCATCACTCACCAAGAAAGCCCTGAATGTTGATCTTGTCCTCCACGCTGGACTGCCCCTTGTTGTAGTCAACAATAGCCTTGGTAGCGCCAACAACATAGTGACCACCATAAGACTCCCCAGAGATCCAAAACTCTCTTCCTTTGTACTTGGGAAACCTGTCCAAGAACTTCTTGACAAATTCGAGCGTGTCAGCGGCAGTCCGCTCATCTCCAACAGTCAAGTCAGCCTCCGCCGCATCGCTGAATCCGACTCCAGCAGGCGACTCAAGAAACACGACATTTGCCTTCGTGTTCCAGCTGAACTCATTGGCAGTCAAATTCTTCCCCGGAGGAGCAGCATTGAACGGACCCAGCTCAGCAAAGGCCCCACCCAGGGAGCTGCACCCGGGCCCTCCATTCAACCACAGCACCAAAGGTGCATCGAAGTCATTTTCATTTCCTGCATAAGTGGCGAAGTAGTAAAACAGAGATCTTGTCTCTGAAACATCAACATATCCACTAAACTGGCTGAAGTCTCCACTTGTCGTAGACTGGAGAGGCAAGCTGGTGATTTTGTCTTGCTGTGCAGCTGTAGTGAGTTCGGCCGCCAACGCACTTGCGAGGCACGAGAGCGCGAGAAAAAGCAGCTTCATTGTAGTCTTTGTTGTGGAAAATATTTTTTAAAATTTGTTTCAACTTCCAATAAGATTTGACTCTTTACGCACACACGTTGCAGCAAAATGCTTTATCTCAAGCAACAAGCAATAAGCAAATTGATGAAATTGTTTTGAATAGATAACGACTTTCCCACAACCCACCTACCCTAAAACCTAATTTCATATTTCGCAACCTCCAACTAACTATCATCATCATCATGTCCAGCACCTCCACCAACCTCGTAAAATTCCCCCCCATAGCAACCGCAAAAAAGAAGCAGTATGTTATCCCCTTCTCGAACCTCCCCGCAAAGGACTACGACCCGCTGATCCACCGGTCGAACATGGTCGAACGGCGAGCTAGGCACCAGGCAAAGCTCGAGGGGAGGCACCCCCGAAAGAGAGGCGGGGGGGACAGTGACTCCAATTCTGACTACACTAGCTCAGACTCGGACAGCTATTCTGACTCCGACTCCAACTCTGACTCCGACTCCGATTCGGACGACGATTCGGACTCGGAGTCGGACTCCGATTCCGACTCGGACGACGAGTCCGGTAGCGAGTCCGGTAGCGAGTCGGGGAGCAGCGAGTCTGGTAGCAGCACTTGGGACTCGTCCGGGAGCGACAGCACATCCCAGTCCGGCAGCTCCCGCTCCGGGTCGAGTGCCAGTGGGACGGAAGGTACGGGCGAAACTGGCGAAACTGGCGAAACTGGCGACTTTGATGAGGAGGACGGGGAGGGGGACGAGGATGGGAGTGAGGGGGGTAGTGAGCAGCACCCCCCTCAACTGCAGTACGAGGAGGAGGAGGAGGTGGTGGACGAGGACGAGGACGCGTGGATGTACGAGGACGAGGAGGACGAGCAGAAGACTCTCCCCGAGAGGTTCACCGCATGGATGCGGAGTAAGGCGGAGAAGCGGCGGCATCCCACGCTGGTGTACTTCGAGAAGAAGGCCGAGAAAGAGGGGCACGGTAATGAGCTCGACAAGGAGGAGTTTCGAAGGGTGACGAAGAAGAAGATGCAGAGGAAGTTGAAGAATAAGATACTTGATCAGCGGCATAAGGAGTTTAGGAAGGAGGTGGAGAGGATCGATAGGCAGAGGTTTAACGACGAGCAGAAGAAGAGGGAGCACGAGTGGACGAGCGGAAAGCTTAGAATGAACTTATTCGAGCAGTGGGGGATAGAGAAGGCGGCCCGGCAGAAGAAAGAGGCGGAGGACTTCGCAACAAGCGAGGCCGCTAGGCTGAAGAAGGAGGCGGAGGACAAGAGAGATAAGGACAGGGCTGACGGCGAGGCCAGGGACGAGGCGGATCGACTCAGTGGCTTGAAGCTCACGCAGGACACGATTACCTACATGAGGCAGGCGGGAGTTATTGCGGGGGCGAACGACCCGGTTCCGGAGGAGCTTGACCCGCAGAGAGAGACTAGCAGTAGGTGAGAAGCAAAGCGAACCTTCTAATATGCTAATTTGCTTTAATACTAAACTAACCCTAACCCAACTTTAATTCCCCCATTTAGCGTTCTACTGATTGAGCGGCCGCCGACCCCACCACAACTGGACGAGGACGGGAACGTGGTGCAAACGAGCAAGGCCAAGGCCAAGAAGAAGAAGAAGGAGCGGAAGAGCTTCTTCACGGTCGATTTGAAGCGCTTCAGGTGAGCGAGCTAAGCGGAGCGGGCTGTAGAGCCGACGATGAAGACGACGAGCAGCGATGAAGTGCGCGAAATGGCTACAGACACAATATAGTGCCTACATCCACTACTAAGCTAACCCACCCATTTCGTTTGGCTCGCTTGGTTCGTTTCGCTCGTCCTTCATTGCGCCTCGCTTCGCTCGGCGCAGAAATGTAACGGAAATGAAGGGGGACAAGATCGGGGAGAGGGGGGGGAGGGCCCTCGGAAGGGACTTGATGGCGGGCGTTTGTCCCCGCCTCAAGAAGATCGACTTAGCCTGGAACGTCATGAAGTTCAATGGAACGAAAATGCTCATCGACGCCTTTGCGAAGGGGTGCGGTTCCAAGGTCACCCACCTCGATTTGAGAGCGAACCACATCGACGCAAGAGGAATATCGAACTTGAGAGCTGCCATTGAGAAAGGCGCACTGCCGAGCCTAACGCACTTGGACCTGAGGCAAAACAGCTTTGGCGATGAAGGGGCCAAAATTGTCGCTCACATGGTTCTGAGCGGGGCGTTCAAAAAAGTTGAGTATTTAAGGGTAGACAGCTGCCAGATTCGGGACGGCGGAATGCGAGCGCTTATACTGGCGTTCTCGGCGAAGAGCATGGGGGAGCTGATGCCAAACGTCGAATTCGTTAGTGTAAAGAACAACAACCCAAGTGTGGATTTGCTTAGGAGTACGAAGATTCTTCCCACGTGGTTTTGCATCTAAGAAGTATATTACACATATGTATTAGAGTAGGAAGTGTTGGAATGGAATGTTTTTGGGTAGATAAGTAGATTTATTTTTTTTTGCTGCATACTTGATCAACAGTTTTATTATACCCAAACCTAAAACGACAATTCGAAATCGTACGAGATGTTCGAATCAACGTCGTTCCACGGGTAGAAGAACATATAGTTCGTGTTCCACGCGTTATTCCACAAATTGAACCCGACGCCGTGTGTGTCACTTTTACTTATCAAATCTTGAACGTCGTTCAGCAATACGCTGGGGAGGTCAAACTTCTTTCCGATGATCGGGCTCAGCAACGGGGTGTCGACGCTCAGGATCTTCTTCACCCCTCCACACCCATCACCCCCGCAACTGACGTAATCACTTGCATGTTGATTTCTGCTCCCACCCTGGACTACTTCCTCGAACCCAATTTCCGTCCCCAGCTTATTCATACTCCAATAATTCTCAGCTCCCCCTTCTTCAGCCGCCTTGAAATTCAGCCAAGCCGCTTCATTAAATCTCGTCCTGACCTTTCCAAGCGCAATGTACTGCACGCTCATCCCCCCTCCGTCCCCTTTAAAAGTAAACCTCGTGTACGAGTCACTCGGACTTCCCATTCCCTCCACACTCGTCCTCGCCCAGACATCGCATTCATCCTCGCTCACGTAAATTTCGACCAAGCTGCCCCGAGCGAAGCAAGCGAGGTGTAATTTTAACGAAGCAAGAGCAAAACGTGCGAGCCAAACGACGAATGGAGTGGGTTAGTTCAGTAGTGGATGTAGCTCGCTCTCTTCGCTCTCTCACCTCGCAAAGTTCTGTTGAGTTTCCCCCCCTGGGTAGTCCTTGCTGCCCTGCTTGCCTCCAAAAACTCCCGAGCAGCTTTTATCGTCCTTTTCCTGTCCGCTGTAAACGTCCTCGCCCAAGTTCTCGTAATAAATCTCACCCAGCGTCATGCCGCCGAGCAGCAATGCTCCCGTTTCGCTGATGTTGAAATTTGCCTTGCCGCAAGTGAACTTGTTGTTGCTGTTGTCCTCGACCTTCTCAAAGCCGGTGAAATCCGGCTTTGTTGGCGCGGGCCTGTTCAAGATAGCGTCCCAAGGAGCCGCCAAAGGGTGGTCACTCCCGAGAGAGTCCCTAGCGAACTTCATGAAGTCCCTCTGCACCTCCCAGTCGTTGATGTTGACGTCAAAGCCCCCCGCAGCCAACTGCTCCTCCAAAACGCTGTTCGTCCAGTCGTTGCTGGCGTTGTAAAGGGAAGCCATGCCCCAGGTGTGCTCGGTGAGCTTCAACAGAAAGTTTCCTGCGGTTAACAAACTTTGATCGATGGGATTGCCCGCGTTGATGAAATCGGCGTATGCGGTTTGCATTCTTCGCGCCGTGGTGGTTTTCCACACGTCGCTCATGATTCCGTTGATCCAATTATCACCAATCTCTTCCGACACGACCGGAAGAGTGTCGACTCCGCTCCTGTCATTGCTATCAGCTGTGGCAAAAAAGTCGTCCAGTGACCCAGCAAAGATGGAAGGAGTGGTTCCTGGAAACTGCGTCCTCGCAACGTTGAAGCCAGCCACCATTTCTTGGGCGTCCATTGGAGGCCCTGTATTGTCTGTTCGGAAACTGAAGCAGAACGCTGTGTCGCCGCTGATCATGCACTGCGCCAAAATATGTTGAAAAATATGTTGTTAATAAATTTTGTAACGAGCAAACCCCAATCCACTCGCTCACCTCCTTCTTGGCCAACGGGCCGGCGACCTGCTCGCTGCAAGGGGGGTCGACGCCCTCGTCTCCGTACATGCAGCCTCCTTGATCAGGGTAGCCTCCAGGGTGCCAACCGGCTACAATGCTGTCGTCGCTTTCCGGCCCGTTCTGCCAGCGAAACAACATAGGGACGAAAGGTGCGCACACCCCTCCGTTCACTCCCACCGTCACACCGCTAACCCCCTCCGCTTTCAGCAACGGAATCACAGCCCGCGTCATTCCAGGTACGTCCCTGCGCCGAGCGAAGCGAGGCGCATTTTAACGAAGCACGAGACAGCGCACAGCGAGCGAGCAAAAATAGTTGAGTAGGTTGGGTTAGCTTAGTAGTGGATGTATCGCTCGAATTTTCCAAAAGGCTCGCTCGCTTCGCTCGCTCACCTCTGACTCATGGTAGCCTTCCTCGGCTGCCCGAACTCGTCGTCTAGAGAATGGCAAAGCTCCATGCCAAGCTTGAAAATTGGCGCGTTCATCCACTCAACTTGCATGTTCATGGGAGCGGCGTGCCAGGTGATCGTCTTGGCCTCAACGGCCGAGCGAAACTCGTCCAACGCTTCTTGAGACGGGCAAATCAATGGGTTCGCAAGATCTTCAGAGAGCTCGGTGAGCTCGTCGCAGTGCAGGTACATGTACACAATCCACGGATGGGTGATATAATGGAGGTTCTGAGCTGGATCGCTGTTATTTAGTTAGTAGTGGCTCGTATTTTAAGTCTTCGCGCTCTCACTCACCGGTCGGGAATCATCTCAATCTCCTTCTGTACAGCAATGGCACGAGGAAAGAAATCCACGAAATACGCGTTGATTGTATCCGATATGTCACCAGTGTATCCAACGTCCAGGTGACTCATAGACACGATGTGGACGTTTTTGATATCTTTCATTTTTATAATTGATGAGCCATCCTCAAATTTGACTATGGAGCATTGCGGGGTAAACGGGGGTGGGTAAGCGCCGCCGCTGCTCCAATAAGTTCCTGGGGCAGCACTGACCCACGAGCAATCAATCGTGTCTTCTATATATAAACCAACCTGATCATTCAGAGTCACTTTGTTATTTAAGTCGATAGAAATTTTAGTTTGCTCGAAAGTGCAATCAAGTTCTGTCATATTGTAGAACCCTCCATGCTCGCACGTGATTTGTTCGCCAGTGACACGAAGGGCATCGTGCAGAGGCGGGTTGTCAGTCTTGAAGCAGTTCTCCTGGTAGAACTCATCACACAACTCTGAACCTTCGGTGGCGAGGGGGACAGTTGTCCACAGTCCATCGAGCTCCACCTTACTGCTAGTTGCGCTGCATATTTTTAAACCCAGGACAAGAGCCCCTAAAGAAGGTAGGAGATCAATTTTCATCCGTGTCGCGCGCAATAGTTTTAATTTTTATATTGCTTCACATCTCGGTCGTGCGGCGTGCGCCAGATCTATAAAAAAACAAAAAAAAACAATCGGTTGTGTAAGTTAGCACATTTGTGCCGTAAGTTCTATTATCCTTTTGCCGTACTTTCCATCATGTCTCACTTCTTCCTTCCTTCCCCCCCAAATAAAAAATGTTAACACTTTTGCCTCACAACACTCGCAAATTTCACATCGTTTTATTTGCAGTTTCCTCAACAACTCAACACTTAAATATGGGTGCTGGAGCATCAACTGCCGATGGGGAGAAGCTAAGGACAACATTGAATCACAACTTCCTCCAGGGCAAGCCCCTGGATGCTAGCGACATCACTGACCTTGAATCTGCCCTGAAGGAGATTAGGAACTTGCGAGGCTTTGCCAGCAAGGCTTTGCAGAACCAGGACCAAGGCGCCATGGCCATGCGTGGCGCTTCCATGCTCAAGAATGGAAAGAAGGAGGCACGTGCCGCTGTCATGGCCAAGGGAGTTGACATTGCGAAGGACTACGTGAAGAAAACTGTTTCCAAGTCCCCGGAGATGAAGAAGCTCATCTTGAATGCCATCACCCCCAACATTCTCTTCAAGGGCTGCTCCGGAGAGGAGTTTGGCGACATTGTAGATGCTTTTGAGCCTGTCGAAGCTACCAATGGCCAGTTTGTGATCAATCAGGGCGAGCAGGTAAGTAATTTGATATGATGGTAGATGATGAATGAACGTTTTTTGACTAACACACACACACACAAACACACACACACATCACCCCCCCCACCACACCACAGGGAGAGTCCTTCTATGTTGTTGAGAACGGCTCCCTGGATATCTTTGTTGAGATGGGCGGCAATAAGGTCAAGGTTGGAGTTCCTCTGCTGAAGGGGGCCGCCTTTGGAGAGCTCGCGCTCATGTACAACACCCCCCGCCAGGCCTCCATCCAGGCCTCGGAGGACTCCAAACTTTGGGCCATCGACCGAACAACCTTCCGTGGCATCGTCACCTACTTCAAGCTGGAGCGCATGAAAATGTACATGGACTTTTTGAAGAACGTGAAGATCGGGGGCAAGACGCTGGGAGAGGTGCTCAGCACGCGCGACCTGGACCACATGGCCCTGGCTCTCGAGAGGGACACCTTCAAGCAAGGCGACGTCGTGATCCGCGAGGGCGAGAAGGGCGACATTTTTTACATCATTGAGAGCGGGAGCGTCGAGGTTTCCACCAAGGCCGACGGCAACGTCGCGCAGCTCGGCAAGGGGCAGTTCTTCGGCGAGAAGGCGCTGCTGAGCGAGGATGTGAGGAAGGCAACTTGCGTCGCTTCCTGCGAGGTCAAGGTTTTGTTCATGATGCGCGAGGACTTTGTGCTCATGCTTGGAGACATGCAGGACTTGCTGGACGGAAAGTCCACCGAGGATGCTCCTCTGCCGGGGCAGGAGAGCGGCACAAGCGAGAAGGTGCAGCTCACCCTCGAAGAGCTGGACATCAAGCGCACGCTTGGCATCGGCGCCTTTGGCCGCGTGAAGCTCGTCAAGGTCAAGGCGGACCCCAACGGGCAGACGTTCGCGCTCAAGTGCCAGAGCAAGAAGGCCATTGTGGAGAACGGACTTCAGGAGCACGTCATGAACGAAAAGAACATCATGGCGGAGCTCGACCACCCTTTCATATTGAAATACTTTTGCTCAATGAAGGTGAGCGAGCGGAGCGGGGGGGGGGGGTTGAGGAAGACAATCATACTAACATTATTCCACTCAATTCTTTTGACTCGCTTAGGACGACCGGTACATTTACTTTGTCTTGGAGCTGCTGCTGGGAGGTGAGCTGTTCACTTTCTTGAGGAACGAGACGCAGTTCAGCGAAAGTTGGAGCAGGTTCTACTCCGCGTCTGTGCTGATGGCCTTCTGCCAGATCCACGGAAGGAAGATCGCCTACCGCGACTTGAAGCCCGAGAATTTGGTCATGGACGCCCAGGGCTTTTTGAAGGTCGTCGACTTCGGACTCGCCAAGGTGGTGAACGGAAAGACGTGGACCTTATGCGGAACCCCCGACTACCTGGCGCCCGAGATCATCTTGAACGAGGGCCACGACCTGGCGGTAGACTACTGGGCACTCGGAGTGCTCATCTACGAGATGACTGCCGGCATGCCTCCTTTCTACGCCGACGATCCCATGGAGGTCTACGAGAAGATTCTTAGCGGACACGTTAGCATCCCGGGACACTTCAGCAAGAGTTTGAGCGATATCATCAAGAAGCTTTTGAAGACCTACCAGAGCAAGAGGCTGGGTAACACTAAGGGAGGAACCGGAGCCGTGATGAAGCACAAGTGGTTCAGTGGCTTCGACTGGGACGCGTTGTTGAACAAAAACATCGAGGTGCCAATCGCACCCAAGGTTACTTCTAACGATGACACAAGTAACTTCGACCATTATGCAGATGATGACGATGATGCTGAGGTTGAGACTAGTTGGGATCCGGACATGTAAATGGTTGGATTGGATTTGATTGGGGGGGGAAAGGGGTGGGGTATGATATGATAACAATAAAGAGAAATCGGTTGAAATTTGGGAACTATATGTTATGTTATGTTATGTTATTCCCGATTCATTTTGTTAAAACATTGTCTCGCAATGACACGACGGGAAGTTACCCGCGTGTCAATGGTCATTATCAATAGATTGAATGTATGGGTGGTTTTTGGAGGAGAGGGAAGAGAGATTTGAAATGAATCTAAGCCTGTACTGTCTCTTCAGAACTCTGGCAAAACTAACATCATTTACCACTCTTACAATCTCGTTTCTTCTTCTCCTCCTCATCTTCCTCCTTGGAAGTCATTAGCACGTACGCGAGAACAAAAATGGGGGAGCAAGCAAGGAGGACTTTGAAAATTGACAAAAGGAGCTCAAACCTGGGGTTTTCGAAAGTCGGCTCGACATAGAACCTGTCAGGTTGATTTTGTCGTCCCATGGATGATTTACGATGGTTTTATGTGTGTAATGTCCGCAAGTCCAAGAAATTTTTTCATTCAGCACTTTTCGCCCCATGTGCACATATATATGTGCACATATATGTGCAAAGTAGGCAATAAAGTAAATGCGATGTGATTTCACGACGTCTTTTTTGCCCCAGATTCGTTTCTACAAGGCGGCCTTTCAAGTTTCCTCCTCCTGAACTTGCGGATATAATTCTCTGTGCCTCGCAGACGGCCAGTCGATTGGATCCCACATTTAATACATTATGTATTGAAACAGTGAGACTTTTGCCACTTTTCTCAGCTGATGGGAGGCAGATCCTTTATCCAACCGACTTTTTGCATGGGAAGGGAAAAGGCTTAATTCTTAAATCAACTTCGAATTAATATCCTGGAAAATATCCGGATTCTCTCACATGCCGGCCCGGACCAACAAGGAGTCAATCACCGAGTTTGATTTTACCCAGAATTATGCAGTATCCTCGGAGTCCTCCGAAAGAATACTGGCAACTGGAACTGGGGTTTATTGTTACTCTCGACTATCGTAGCGGGCGAACCGACAAGGAATACATTTTTAGAAAAAAACCCCAGACGTCCTAGCTAGTTTAAAGTTCAGAAAATTTATCACAGGCCTTAATCAACTCACTAGCAATACCTGGCTCTGACATCGAATGTCCAGAGTCCGAAATAATCTTCAAATCAGCCTCGGGCCAGGCTTTGTGTAGATCCCACGCTGATTTCATTGGACAAACCACATCATACCGCCCCTGAACGATGACTGCCGGAACGTCTCTAATTTTATCCACATCCTCCAGCAGCTGCTGGTTGTTACGCATGAAAGCACCATTTACAAAATAATGAAGCTCGATCCTTGCGAAAGCTTCCGCGAACTTTGGATCTTCCCCCTGCGCAATTTTCTTATCATCTGGGATCAAGTTGCTCGTGGACATTTCCCAAGTTGTCCACGCCTTCGCCGCCGCCAGCCTCACCTCTGGGTCTTCCGACGTCACCCTTCTATGGAACGCGGACATCAAGTCCCCCCGCTCAGCCTCAGGGATCGCGGATATGTATTTCTCCCACGCGTCCGGAAACAGCCAACTGCTGCCCTCCTGGTAGAAGAACAGTAGCTCCTCGCGCCTGCACATGAATATTCCCCTCAGCACCAAAGCCTTGACGCGGTCTCTGTGGGTTTGCGCGTAACTGAGGCTGAGTGTAGATCCCCAACTTCCACCAAAAACAACCCACCTGTCGATGTTCAGGTGCTCGCGCAACTTTTCAATGTCACTTACCAAATCCCAAGTCGTGTTCTCCTTTAATTCTGACAGAGGAAGTGTAGGTTAGTTCGGTGGGTGTGTTTGAAAGGTGTATCTCATCGTTTTCGACTCTCGACTCACCAGCAAAGGGAAGGCTCTGTCCGGCTCCTCGTTGATCGAACATGACGATTCTGTAAACCTCTGGGTTGAAGTAAGTTCTGTAGGACGGTGGACACCCCCCCCCTGGGCCTCCATGAAGCACAATTACCGGTTTGCCCTCTGCATTTCCGGACTGCTCATAGTATATGTTGTGGAGTTCGCTGACTTGGAGGAAGCCAGTTTGGTAAGAGTCGCATTTTGGGTACAAGGAACGAAATCCGTCGACCTTGTCCGAGAGAAGGTGGCAGGGTGGTACTACAGTCATGGCAACTATTTTGCCGTTGTGTTTGATTTACCGTTGTTGTTTAGGAATTTTCTTGAAATTTTTTTCTGAAAACACTAAACCACTTTGATATAACATAGTTACGATCAAATAAGAGCTCTTTCCCATGCAAGGCTATCTTTACCTCCTAGACCGGTCCCCCCCCGATGATGTTCCAATTCAATCTCCTGTTACCAACCTTCTCACCAAGCAGTCCCTCGAGTTGCTTCACTCGCCATCCCCTTCCCAACACGAACACAAACACAAACATCACCACAGAGGCACAATGAACTCAACCTCCTCTAGCAATAAAATGGCGCCCCGCCAGAGCTCCGTCTCCTCCAACCAATCCCTGTCCCAACAAAACCCAATTACACCAGTTGCCGACGAGCATTTCGAGACAGTGACTGGAGAACATTACCTCTACCGTTACTTCCAACTCGATGTCCACCAAGGCATGAAGTTCCGCCGGGAGCAGCCCTCGCTGTTAAAGAGCGACGAGAGCGACGACGAGGAATCTGCCGACGACGTCTCCCAGCCGCCACTTTCCGCAGCTCACGATGACTCCTCCACAAATAATGACGTGTCTGACCTAGACCTTGACGACTTTTCTCAGCAGTTTTCCTCCCGCAGTTCCTTCAACACCAACAGCAACAACAACAACAACAACGCAATGAAAAAACTGAAAGACCACTGGAAGTACTTGTTCGGAGGCGACGTTTCTTGCATCCGCGTCGAGTCAAAGCCATCCATTAAGCTCATCACACACGAAAAACAGAGCAACACGAGCATGAATGTGAATAAAAGAGTTTCATTCTCCTCCTCTTCCCCCTCTTCCTCCCCCTCAGACATCGATAATCAATCAACCAATGTAGTCAAAAAGATCTACCCGATACAAGTTTTGATCCGCTTGGACGACGACTCCACAGACGAAAAAGGAAACGCAATTTCAGACAATCTCAAGAAGCAGAGCTGGATCACAATGGCGGCCGAATCGAAGCTTGAGTGCAACAAATGGGTCTCAACGATCCGCCAGTCCCGGGACGTAACCCAGTACTTTCGCGCGTGCCGTGACTGCTCTAACGCCGCTCCTTTGAGCTGCGTGGTCTCAGCCTGCCGAAAGGGAGACTGGCGCACCTTATCGTTCAAAAACCAGCTCGTGACGAATTCCTCGATTTGCGCGCTGGCTGTGTTCTTGAGGAGGCAGCCGGAAGGGTCGAACAAGGTGAGCGAGCGAACGAGCGGAAATGGCTACTACACCCAGCCACGTTCACTACTAAGCTAACCCACCCAATTTACTTCGCACCTTCTTCGCTCGACGCAGGAAAAGCGCAAAAATGTTGAGATCTTCGAGCTTGATAACTGCGGCTTTACGAACGAGTCGGCGGGGGTGCTCAGCACCATTTTTGAAACGATTCCGGAGCTAGAGAGGGTGCGGATGCCGCACAATTTGCTGACCGATGCGGGGATTCGGATCCTGTCATCATCTCCCGTGTTTCGAGGTCGGCTGATTGAGCTTGATCTCTCGCACAACAACCTGTCCTCAAATTCTGGGAAGCGGATCGGCGAGATTATTCGAGAGGCACCAAATCTGAAGAAACTGGAGCTCAGCAACAACTACATCATGGTCGACGGTTGCATGCCCATCGTTCAGGCGATTATTGATGTCAAGTGCCCTCTCGAGGTGTTCAGCATGAGGTGAGTGAGCGAGTAAAATTCACACCCATTAACCCCTCCATAACTAACCCCTCCACAACCCAGTTGCAACGACGTCACGGACATTGGGGCAATTTTATGCGCCGAAATGATGATTCAGACCGGCGAGAGTCTGAAGGTGTTGCGACTTGCACACGCAAAGATCAACAGGCGCGGGCTGGACGAAATCTCCAACTCGTTACAGTTCACCCCTCACTTGACCCAAATCCAAGTTCACGGAAACATTGCTCCGAACCAATCATTTGGCGACATGCTGGTTTCCGCCTCCCACCACCACACTTTCATCCAATCTTCCAAGTTGGAGTTTTCATTTGGCGGGTGCGAGGTACCGAATGAAACTCCCATCTATCCCAGCGAAATAAAATCGCAGATCGCCTCGATGAACAGAAACTCCAAAGTGCGAACGATAATGCTCCGCCGCCGCGGAAACCACATGCTGAAGAATCGTCAAAAAGCCACCCGACTCTCGATCTACATTGACAAGCTCGTCGCGCCCAAGAGACTCACGGTCTTGAGAGTAAGGTTGGCCAACATAATCAGCATCAACGCCATTGACATCCACGTGGCATCATCCCAAAGGTGAGTGAAAGAGTGAGCGAGAGAGCCAACTTAGCCAAGCAAAAAAACACTAAATCACAATTTTTGATATAGCGAAAAATCGAATATTCTCCGAGTTTGCTTCGAGGTTTGCGCGCCCGTCGAAACCCTCGACAAGCTGATTGACATGGCTGTGCAGAACGATAGCAGACTGCGCACGCTAGGAATCATCAGTTTGAAGAAGGAGGTGACAAAGGACCACAGCGAGCACGTCCACGGGACGGATTCTGCAAGCGTCTCGGCGAGCAAAAAGAAGGACATTGAGGCTTTTGAGAGTTATTTGTTCGAGGAGGAGAAGAAGGGTGGGGAGGGGGAAGACGATAAGCAAGGGGGGGGGGGGTTCCAGGTCCGGTATCACGTGGTCCCATTTGTCGAGATGGCTTCATTGCCAAGTCTGCTACCGAAAAGTAGCAAAGCGGTGTCGTATGTCCGAGAGAAGGAGGCGGTGAAGGAAAGGGCGCAGTCCGAAGTTAAAACCAAAGGTGAGGGAGTGTGAACGAGGCGAGCCAAACAACCCCTTAACACTAGTTGTGACTAGCTCGCGAGCTGTGAGCGAAGCGAGCCAGCAAACCATAATACTTCGCTCTCTGCTCGCCCGTGCGAAATTGCTATGCATGGTTACATCCACTACTGAACTAACCCACTCAATGTGCGCCTCGCTTCGCTCGGCGCCGGTGCAGAAGCTGTTGACTCCAAACAAACAAAAAAATCCAAGTCCAAAACAAAAACCACCCCCTCCTCCACCCCCACTCCCCCCCCTCAGCAATTCGGCGCCGGGTCCATTGCCAACGCATACTCCGCAGCCGCTGATTTCTTCGACGGGGGAGAATTCGTGGTGGAAGAGGAGAAGCTACCCGCCTTGGAACTCACAGCCTACGCCAACACCGACACCCCAAAAACAAAGAAGGAAAAGTACATCCCCGCAAGCGTGATGAAGCTGGAGGTCGTGGCTGAAGACGAGTTGAACTCCAGTAACGAGATCGACGGTGAGAGAGATGACGATGCGGCGTACGACTTCGTGGACGCTCCTCCGCCTCCTCCGCCCGACGGAGACGAAGACTGCCTTTCCATGGCGCCTCCTCCCCCACCTCCTTCTCTGCCGGAGACTCCATCGGAGGTGGGCAGGGAGACCGGGGCAAGCTTTGTCAGCTCGGTTAGTTTTGACGCCAGCGTCGTTGAGGTGGAGGGGGGAAATGAAACTAAAACTCTGATCCTGAATGAGAATGAAAATGCCCATGAAAACGATGCCAATGACAACGAAATCGACAACGAAGATCGTGATACAAGACTGGTACGCGCAATTTCAAAGTTGGAGGAAAAATTCGAATCCACGATGGACGACACCGTGAGTCAGGAGCACAACGACCTGTTGCTGGAGCAACAGGCAGAACAGCAGCAAAAGCTCGAGGAGCAACACGCTAAAGAGATAGAGGAGGCGGAACTGCATGAAAAGGAGGAGGTGGAAAGGAAGCAGCAGCAGGAGGCTGAGAAACAGGTTAGCGAGCGAACGAGCGGAAATGGCTACAACCACCCACATCCACTATTAGCTAACACTATTCCACTCAATTCGTTTGGGGCGCAGCGGATTCTGCACGAGCAGCAAATGGCCCACCAGAAGGCTCAGTTGAAGCTGAACACCTTGCCGGTCTTTTGCCAGAAGCAGCGCGAGCTGTGCGTCGCCGTGGCCACACGTGACGCGAAGAAAATTTCCAAGGCGCTGGAGAATCTCCGTATCGATCATTTAAATGGCAACAGCACGAGCACAACGAAGTGGCAGCAGGTGAGCGAGCGAAGCGAGCGAGCCTTGATGAATACGATAATAGAATACGAACCACTACTAAACCAACATTATTCTTTATTTTTTGGCTCGCTTGCCTCCCCCCTGCTCCATTAAAAATGCGCACAATCTCGCTTCTCTTCGCTTCGCTTCGCTTCGCTCGGCGCAGGTCACGCCCCCCAACAACGGAAAGCCCTACTTCTGGAACCGCATCACGGGAAAGACGCAGTTCGAGAAGCCCAAGGACGACAACAACTCTGAGTTCGCTCCGGTTGAAAAACTCCTCTCCAACCTTTACCAGCTGAAGCAGGACTACCTCCTCCTCGACGTTCACTCCACCGAGGACAACTTTCTCGAGCAGGTCCAAGCCTTCATGTGCCGGTGCGCCGTGATCGGCTACAGCGGTCCCGAGGCCCACTCCGCGAACGAAATGTTCACGGCGCACCTCACCCAGCTTATGGCCGACGGCAAGATTGAGGCGAGCGGCGAGGAGTACAGGAACATTCAAATTAAAGCCCAGATTGTGAATTTGATGCACCAGCGGGGGGACCAGGGGGTCATCAACCTTGCCACTTATTTGAATCAGCTCAATGTAATGCGGGAGAGAGCTGCCGAGGCGGAGGAGGACGAGGATGAGAGTGGCAGTGGCCACATTCGCCACCAGACGGAGGAGGAGCAAATCGCCAAGATCTATCTCCGAAAGGTCCAAACGCTCGACGCGAACTTGGACCTGGCAATGAAATCGGACACCCTCGGCGTAGTCGAGTCTGCAATACTCCACAGCTACCTGATGCTCCACCAGACGTCCACCCTCGGGCTGCTTGAGTCCCGGCGCAACTTCCTCGCCAACACGTGCCGCGAGATCCTCGACAAGCTCTTCGCCGCCGCGAAGGCCAAGGACGCCGTGGAGGTGAGCGAGCGAAGCGAGCGAGCCTTGATGAAGACGAGAATACTCGCGATCGATGAATCCCGCAAAATGGCTACAGACATAATGGCTACATCCACTACTAAACTAAACTAACATTATTCCACTCATATTTTTGACTCGCTTCACTCATTTTTGCTCTTGCTTCATTTAAAAATGCTTCTCGCGCCTTTCGCTCGTTTCGCAGATCCGGCGGCAGCTCGCCGACGCTCGGCGGATAGGGTTCCACGCTCCGGCGCTAGTCGACGCGGAGAACATGCTCGAGAAGCAGGCGAAGGTGTCCGGAGTTAAGCTAGCGAAGGACGCGGTTCATAGGGCGGCGAAGGCAATCAAGACGGGGAAGCTCAGCGCGAGTAACACCGCGGAGCTGATTCCTGTTGTCAAGGTTTTGGAGGAGGTCAATTTGGAAAGTGATAGAACGACGCAGAACGATTTGGCGAGCGTGAAGAAGTACTTGTCGAAGGTGAGCGAGATGCCCTTGACAAAAACAACCCTAACGATTTTTTTAACAAACAACAACTAACTAACACAACAAACAACAACAAACCATTGTCAGCTCCACGACGTCTCCGACCAAGAAAAGGAGCTCCTCTCAATCCTCTCCCTCGGCCAGATCCTCCCCCTCTCCGACTTCCTCGCAGGCAAATCCCCCCCCTCAGAGTCAATGCTAATGTGCGCCCGTGGCGAGCTCGAAATGGACCAGTGGCTCTCTCGATTGAACGACAGCGCTCACAGCGGTACTAACAATGATCAGAGCGACTCGGACGACAGCGACGACGACAGCACGATTAGCGGGAACAGCAGCGACGGGAGCATGGACTTGTTCGGCGGCGGGGGGGGCAGAGGAAAGAAGGGAAAGGGAAAGAAGGGCGGCGGCGGAGGCGGCGGAGGCGACGAGAACAACAACAACAACAACAACAACAACAGCGATCAAAGCTCCAACGTCCTCCAATTCCGCAACGCCCGAATGAGCGGCATGCTCCGCAAAATGTCCCGCGGGCAGTCATCCGGTGTGGGCGGCGTTGTCGCCGTGCACGGGAACGGGAGCTGGAAGGATCGGTTTTTCGTGCTGGATCGGGGGGGGACGCTGAGTTATTACGCGGTGGACTTTGCGAAGGACGGGCGGGTTGTCAAGAAGGTTAAGAAGGGGCAGATGCTTGCGGCGGGGGCGGAGCGGTTGGAGGCGGAGCGGTTGGAGGCGGGAGTAGGCGCTAGGGGAAAAGGGGGCGGTGGGAAAAACAAGGGGAAGATTATGGGGAAGGGAAAGGGGAAGGGGAACGAGACTACTGAGACTTCCGACATTTCCATTTCAATTTCCACAACTTCCCTCTCCCAGTCCCTCGGCCTCGACCCAACCTTCCTAACCTCCCACCCCCACATCTTCGCCGTCCGAAAAGGCCGCGACCTCTCCGTGATCGACCAAACCCTCCTCCGCGAAGCGGAGAAGCAGCTCCTAACCCTCCGCTCCTCCCACATTTCCACCCTCCTCCTCCTTGGAGTAACCGACCGCTCCGTCCCTCTCCTCTCCTCAGCGCTGGACCAGCTCTCGGCCCACTTCCCCTCCCCCCCCCTCCCCCCAGCTCTCTCCCCGGACCTCGTCGTCGAGGCGACGAGCCTGCTCAACAAGCTGAGGCAGGCCGAGGCGCTCAGCGAACTTAGGCGGGCTATCGCGGCGAGCGTTAGGTTTCCGATTGCGGAGGCGACGGCGAGGTGCCTGAAGCTGGGGGTCGATGCTGATAACGAGCTTGTTAAGACGGGGAGGGAAGGTGAGTTTGCTGTTTGCTTTGTGTTGTTTTTGTTTGTTTGATGCTTGATGCTTGATGCTTGATGTTTGATGCTTGATGTTTGATGTTTGATGCTTGATGTTTGATGCTTGATGCTTGATATTGTGTGCGTTGCCTCGATGACAAACGACTCTTGTTGTTGTTGGTTATTACGTAGGTTTGGGTGCTTGCGCGCTGCTGTGCTTCGTGCTTCGTGCCTCGTGGATGTGTTTTGTGGAACGATGCCCGCGCTCGCTTTCCGCCGACGCCAACGGCGTTGGCAACGCCGTTGCCAATCCCACAAAAGCCCACATCTAACTCCTACACCGTTTCCCTTCCCTTCCCTTCCCTTCCCTTCCCTTCCCTTCCCTTCCCTTCCCTTCCCTTCCCTTCCCTTC
>BRYC01001758.1:52445-87998 GCA_030267985.1 Parmales sp. scaly parma
TCTCCCTCCCTTCCCCCTCCCCCCTCCCTCCCCCCTCCTCCCCCGTCCCACCACTCGGCTCCGTCCACGTCTCAATCCTCCTAATGACCGGAAGCTACCTCAGCGTCAACGTCCGCCTCGTTGAAGTTTCGACCCCGTTCCCGATTATGCAGGCGGTGGAGCAGGCGACCGAGAACATATTTACCAAAGGAGGAGGCGGCGGAGGCGGGAGTAGCGCCAGTGGCAGCAGTGGCAGCAGCAGCACCACCGCCACCACCGCCGACACCACCACCGCCACCGCAACCACCGCCGCCGCAACCACCGCCACAACTCAGGTTGTCTCGGCAAACCCTAGAGCCTTTGAGAGGCTTTCCGGCAGGGAGAGACTTGAATGCCAGAGGAGGTGGAACGGATTCGCGTTCTACGCCGTGCCCATTCCCGCCCAGGACGGCGCCGGTGCTACTACTTTAGGGTCGCTGCCGCTGTGGGGAGACGAGCTGACGAGTTTTAGTCAGGATGTGGATTTGGCGTGGGAGGGGGGGACTGGGGAAGAGTATGAACTGAGCAGGGGGAAGGGGATGGACAAGGGGATGGACAAGGACAAGAACAAGGACAAGAACAAGGACAAGGACAAGGACAAGAACAGCAGCGCGCAGAAGCAGCAGCTTCAAATTGTCCTGAGGGTGAGGACTTCGTTGAGGACTGAGGTCATGGCGAATGATTTTACCCCCGATGTTCTAAATAGCGATTCTTATGGGGTTGACCTTGTTCGCAGTACGGAGTTGTGGGAGGAGTGGTTGACCCGAGGAGGGACGGGGGAAAACGACGAGAGGGAGGATGAAGTGCCGAAACCACCGACAACCTCGAGAAAGAATACGTGCCTCCTCCTCCCGTCAGACTCAATGCGCATCTCCCTCCTCTACGTCGAGGAAGTCCGGAAGATAAACTCCGGGCTGTACCTCTCTGGCGGCGGTGCAACGGCAACGGGGGGCGACGATCTCTTCAAGAGCAAGGACTCTATAGAAAACTCTCGAACGAGTGACAAAGCGACCGGGTATTTGGCCGGACTTTGCGTTTTGGAAAGGATGAGCGGGGAGGACTTTGACAGGATTGGGAGTGGGTTCGACGAGGTTGTCGCGAAAAGGTGGAGGGAGTGCGTCACGGAAGGAGAGGAGGGGAAGAGCGACAAGAACGGCGGCGGCAACATCCTCGGCCCGGCAGGAACAGCAGAAATGCACCGCGTCGTCGACACACTAAAACACCGAGGCGGCCGCCTCGGCGGAACCAATAACCCGAACTTCACCTACCTCCTGAAGCGGGCTTACATGGCCTACGCCCGCACGTTCCCGCTCTTCGGGAGTCATTTTTTCACGGGGGTGCTGAGGCAGAATGGGAAGGTTGCTATGGATACTGAGGTTGTTTTGGCGGTTAATGGGGATGGGGTGTATGTTAGTGTTGATGGGAATGGGGGGGGGAGCGAGAGTTTGAAGTGTGGGGGGGAGGTGTTGTTTGAGTGTCGGTGAGTTTTATAATTTAGCAGAAGCAGAAGCAGTAGCAGAAGCAGAAGCAGAAGCAGAAGCAAAAAACTAACAGGAAGAAAATTCCAATCTCGCCAACATCTCAGCTTCAGCGACATCGACAAAATCTCAGAGGACTACACCTCCAACCCCGCAACTGCCACCCGCTACGCAACCCACTACTCCTGCTCCTTCCACTTCACCGGCCTAACGCTCCAAATCGACTTCCCAGTCGTCCACTCTCTCGCCTCCCTAATCGGTTCAATTTGCGACGACATATTATGGGAGGGTGCCTTCGTCGGCGGTACCGGTCGTGGTTCCGTCAGCGACGTGAACGGTTCGATCACTCAGCGGGAGATGTGCCATGAGTTCCTGCACGATTATCCGGTGTTGCCTAGTCCGCCTCACCCGCCCGTGCTTGTTTTTAGTGCGAAGAAGTTTGAGGTTCCGAGGAGTGATCGGGGGGATTGGGTTGAGGAGGCGAATCGGAGGGAGGAGAGGGCGTTGGAGGAGGCGAGGGAACTTAATGAGGCGGCGGCGGTTCAGGAGATGAATGAGATGGTGGAGGCGACGGAGAATATCAACAACGGCGAGGATAAGGATGAGGATAAGGAGAAGACCAAGGCAAACCAATCCCAGCAACAAGTAAAACCGCAGCAACTCACCTTCCAACAGCAACAAGCCAAGAAGAACTGGGGGAAGCTCAAGGGAGTCGCGAAGATCGCCGGGAAGAGCGGAGCGATGAGGCACACGCTCAACTCGAGCATCTTCGGCGTAGCCGGTCGGCCGCCGACGATGAACTACTGCATTCCTGACGCGCCGCCAGCTCGGCGGCGGTTCGGGGGGAACCACGGCGTTCAGGTCCGGCAGCTGGGGGGGGTCATGAAGCCCCCGGGGAAGATTAGGAGTGAGGTGAAGCAGGTTGAGGGGGGGGTTGGGAGGTGGACCTTGGCGTATCCGAGCATGGAAACGGAGAAGATGAAGGAGCTTAAAATTAGGACGAGGCTGCATAGCATGGAGAGGAGGCCGACGCTCATGGAGGAGGGGAAGCATGGCTTGTTTGGGGAGAAGGGGGGGAATGGATTGAGGAGAGGGAGCGTGGAGTATGGGGGGGAAGTCGGGAAGTTGCAGAGAGGGAGAGGGAGAGGGAGTGTGAGTGGGGGGGGGGGAGACAAAGATAGAAGAGGAAGCAAGCGAAGAAGCATCAGCAGAAACAGCAGAACCAGCACGCCAACTGGGGAAATACTTATGAGCAAAAATCCGAAATTAAAAGAAGGAGCGCTGGCGAACATCTGGGAGTGCAAACTAGACTTCAACAGCGGGAACGTGTACTACTTTCACAAGGGCGAGAACAGAGGGATCTGGACGGCGCCGGAGGGATGCACCGTTGAGGACGGGGCCGTTTGGGGGGAGCAGTACCAAATTGCGTACCAGCAGATGTACCAGTGGAAGGTTGCGCAGCAGCAGCAGCAGCAGCAGCAGCAGCAGCAGCAACAGGATGCGGAGGCAGTGGCGAAGCAGAGGCAGTGGGCGGAGTACTGGCAGAAGTTGACGCCGGAGCAGCAGCAATATTATGTGCAGCAGCAGCAGGCGCAACAACAGTCGCAATGAAAATTGTGTCAGTGAAAATATGTGTAAAATTAGGAATTTATATTTCTCCGCGCTCTACAAAAAATCTCTAACCACGTCCATAAATGCCTGTAACAGCTTTCTACTAAAAAAGTGCTATGTTTACTTCCTAATCACACTTTTTTGAAGAAACTATCGATCGTGTTGTCCATTTTCTTTTCACTACCGCTTACACTTCTACTGAAAGCAGCGGGGAGAAACACTGGAAACGGATCGGAGCTTACAACAGCAGGGAGGCAAGAGGGACATTCATGACGAGATTCGTGCGAAAGATCGGAATCACGTCGGCGGTTCAACTGTCTATCCTCGAGGAGAAAATCGTTTTACAAGGTGATGAGTAGAGGGCACGGGCAGAGGCGGGGGAAGAGGCGGGGGAAGAGGAAAACGAGAACAACGGGAACAGATTCTTCAGCGCAGTCAATCAAACTTCTGTTCTACGCAAGCTAAAATCCAATTTTAAAAACTCAATCTTAACTGTCTGAACGAATATCACGAAATTATTTGTGATTTTCTTGGCACCTTGGGTTCTTATATTTTCAACAAATGTGCCTGAAATTACTACCCTCTTTCGTTATTCACCCCACCCAGTACGTACCACAATTCCACTATAAATATGAAAACCACTTGAAATCTTTAAAGTTCTTTAGAAAATGCCGGCTGAACGTTATATCCGAAGGAGTCTGCGACCTAAAGTCGCACGAAGAACCTCAACTGTGAGCGATAATGCCTACCAAATGTTCCCGAACAATGACCCCTCCCAGATTCCTTTCCCAATGTACGTCATTTCAGTGGCGGACGTAATGAAGATGGAATCTCTTCAGAACCACCAAGAAATGCTTGTTGCCGGAAGTCTCACCACTTGGAGTGAGGAAATCTCGGATAAGATCATATTCGTGAGCCACCAGTGGTGCGGCTACGACCATCCTGATCCCTCGAACGAGCAGCTTCGCGTCCTCCAGGCCACCTTAAAGCGGTTGATGGAAGGAAAAACTTCTGTAGAGAACAATTGGAAGCAACAGATCATCTTCAAGAAGAAGGGAGTGGTGAAAAAGGAATTCTGGAAGGACAAGCTGCCCGACATGTACATCTGGTATGACTTTGTGTCGCTTCCTCAGCCCACGGGAACGTGCATGCAGGATCTTCACAACATGGGCTATGGTAAAAAAGACTTGGACAATTCGGAGGAGGGGGAGGAGGGGGAGGAGGGGGAGGAGGGGGCCGCCACGAAAGCAAACATTCGGACTGATCGTTCAACGAGCAACGCCTTTACGGCTAGTGCCGGCACAAGCAAAACGACAATGAGGCTTCTCAAAGTTGGTGTGGAATCGTTACACTGCTACATTTCTCCTTCATGGTGAGCGAAAAATGCTATACATGGCTACATCCACTACTGAACTAACCCACTCGCTCGGCGCACTCCAGGCTAATGATCGTTCTTGTTCCAACAGTAATGACAGTAAAAACCCAAATACCCGGTGGCCAAAACACTCACACTGATTTTTTTAGTTGGAGGGGCCGAGGTTGGTGCAGGTTGGAGTTCATTTCCGCCATCCTTTCGCCAAACGACACAAAGATAATGATTGTCAATGCCACCAAGGGCCGTCTCGAGTTCGTTTTGCCCCAGGATGCCTTGCAGCTTCCTCCAGGAAAGGGAAAGTTCAGTTGCTGCGCGAGGCGCCACATTGACAATTACGGGAACGAGATTGACTGCGACAAGCAGAAGATCCGCACGGTGCTGGACAAAATGCTCAAATCGTCCCAGGCACAACTCGAGATGGACAAAAAATTCTTCAAAATGCGTTATTTGATTTGCCTGCAGCACTTCTTCTACCGTGGATGCGACGATCAGCCAGGCGAGGACGAGGATAGCGGTGGCGACGACGACGAAACTGTAACTATAGAAGAGCTCAATTCTTCAAGGCGTCAGTCGACGCAAATTTTAATTGGCGACATTGTTAGCAAATACAACCTGGCCACTGAAGTGAGCGCTGTGAAAATGGACGAGAAGGAGGCAGGGGGGGGGCGGGGGGATCATGAGCAGCATGAGAAAATAAGCAGTAGGCGCTCGACGCAAGGAATGTCTTTCATCTCGTTCGCGAAGGAGAAGCAAATGGCCGACATGCTGATAAACGGCGATACAACAGTAAACAAATTGCTTGATGGAGACTTCGTGATGAAAGATTGTGACAGGTGAGCGAGCGGAGCGCGGGGTGACAAAAGATTGCAAGCGACTAATACACTCTTGCTCTCGTGCTTCTTTGGAAAATGCGCGCAGATTAATCTCATTGAAAGAACAGTTGAAGTGGCGGAACAACAACTTCGAGGACGAGTTCCAGTCACAGAACGGAACCAGCTTGTTATTTTGGGCTGTGCTTGCTGACGATTTGCCCAGGTGAGTGAGTGGAGGGAGTGGAGTGGAGTGGAGTGGGGAGCACGGGGGGGGGGAGGGGGTTGTTGAGGACGCTATGAGTTGGAGGTTAACGGCCGATATTCAGTGATTCGCCCATTAAAAAAAGTTTTTTTCCTTTTTTCCCAATTTCCCAATTTTTTGGCTTCGCTTCGCTCCGCTTCGCTCCGCTTCGCTACAACCCAACTAACATTTATTATTCAAAAAAATATTAACTCGCTCGTGCGCAGTGTGAGAGAGCTGCTGAAATCTGACGAGGTCGTGAAAAATGACGTGAACCGCCTCATTCGTAACGATTTCCCAGAATTGAGGTGAGCGAGCGAAGCGAACGATGAATCCCGCGAAATGGCTACAGACATAATAAAAATGGCTACATCCACTACTAAACTAACATTATTCCACTCAATTCTTTTGGCTCGCTCGCCTCCCCCCTACTCGCCTCCCCCCTACTCGCCTCCCCCCTACTCGCCTCCCCCCTACTCCCTTAAAAATGCGCCTCGCTTCGCTCGGCGCAGCATAAAAAGATGTACTTCGGTTCTTTTGACTGCCATGTCCTACAGCAGGTGAGTCTCACTCAGTCTCCGCTTGCCTTGATGAAGACGAGCATACTCGCGATGAATCAACACCCGCGAAATAGCTACAGACATAATGGCTACATCCACTACTAAACTAATCCCCTCAAATCGTTTGGCTCCCTGCTCCAATAAAAATGCCTCGCTTCGCTCGGCGCAGAATGGAAATTGTGATGCTCTTATTGAAGAACGGAGCAAATCCCAACCATGTTGACAAGGACGGTCTCGACCCGCTCATGTGCGCCTGTGTCTTCGGCCAAACAAAAAATGTTGCTTTTTGGCTCGCCGAATTTCCAAATTGGAACATCGAGAGGAAGGAAAAGGTGGCAGGTTACCGCGCCCTCACCCTGGCTGTCATGTTTGGCCCTGACAAGCTACCCACGATCAAGAAGCTACTAGAAAAGGGAGCGGACCCAAGAGCGTGTTTGAACACGGGCGCATCCATAATCACAACAACCGGTGAGTGATGGCGAAGCGAAGCGAGCCAGCTTTTCACAACTAACAAAAGTGTTACGCTCGCAGTCATAAACCCTGACTCCCAGCTAAAAGTCCTAGACTTTCTCCTCAATTTCGAAAACGGAACCCTCAGAGCTTTGTTGAACGAGGGAATGGGCTCCAAGAACAGCACAAAGATGACACTTAAATGGAAAATATTAACGAAGATTGCCCGCTTGGCGGTTAAGTTGGGGTCTAAGAAGACACTGTACAAACAATTGTCCTCGTGGGGCGGTTTAACTCCGCTCCACGCGGCTGCGACCACTAATCAGCTCAGTATTGCAGAAATGCTGATACAGCAGGGAGCAAGTTGTCACAGTAAGAATGTCGAAGGCTTGACCCCCCTGGAATTGGCCAAAAATGCGTATTTTGGTGATGTACCGAAGAATATCGAAATTCTATTGAATGCGGGACTACTGTAACCCCCCCTTCCAACAACGAGAACGATGCGAACCAGCTAATTTCCAAAAATAGCAAAATTTCAATTGTTTCTCATGAATCGGTGGTTATATGTTATCAATACGCTGAATCAACCACCAGGAACTCCACCACAACGCTGGTTGGTCCATCCTTAGCCCCAGGCCTCTGTATGCACATATTCAGGAGGGCAATGTGATTTGGTGTTTTCTAATATTTGTGTGAAGTGCTGAGTGCTCCCGTCCGAAGAGTCTTACACCCATTCGAAGGAGCTTCGTGGAGCACTTCAAAACCAAGAACATGGAGTAGAGCTCCCTGTTCATTTTCTTCGTACCAACAACCAGTACTGCCGAAGACGTTGGGTCTTGCAGCGCGGAGGCAAAAACTAGTCGGAACAGCTCGACAGATGGACGAGAATTATGAAAATGTTCTTTCTTCTCTCTTGTGAGAGTAGTATGGACGACGAATGTTTCAGGGAACTTTGACCGGAGGTTTGCAATTTCTGTCGAAAAAATTAAATCGTCGAACTTTTGCACCGAAATGAGGAGCGTAACAATCTTTCTATTCAAGAGCTCAGATTCACACATAAAAATTGCCTCGGTAACCCCAATTCCAAGTGCTACGATTAGCGTGTGTTTGTGGGATTGGGACAGCTTTCTAGTGAGCCAAGGAACGGGACAGGGGCCGCAAATTAGGACTTTGTCATTTGCGAACATTTTCTCCAGATATGGTGTGATTTCACCTTTTTCGTAAATCTTCACGGTGATTGTGAACGATCCGAGAATTTCCGGTGAAGATGTTGGCGAGAAAGCTCTGCCTCTGGACACGCCATTAACTTTGATTCGAATGAAGTCGCCAAGTCCAAGGTCAAAACCGAGAGAGTGGAGTGATTCAGTTGGATTCAACTTGAAAGTGAGTTTGACAATGTTCTCGCAAAGCCGCTGAGATGCTATCAAGGTGGTGTGTTTGTACCTATGTGGTGATAGGGACATTGCACCGTTCGTATTTTCTTCCCCAAGGGCCAATGCGAAACGCTTCATCATCTCAATGGTAAAAAGATCTGAGAGATCCTATATCTCGACATCGACACAAACCAAACCAATATTACGCGTGGAAAGCTTTTCTGCTTTGGGTTCTGGGAGGAAAAAATGGTCTCTATTGCTTTGTGGGTACCGGCTAATAAAAACACGCAAGGTGAAACTTGAACTCAAACACTTTTAAAACTGGAAAGCAAGCAAGATTATGTCGATATTCTCCAAATTGTGCAAATAGACGTCACTCTAATAACCATACTGCCTCTCCAGGCAATTTTAAGAACCCATCTATAAATTTCGCGGATGAGACAACCACAATCGCCTCCTCCATATAGAACGGTTAAAGCTCATCATCCCTTCCTGGCCACTTCATCTCCCGCCCAATGGCAACCCTCCTCCCAATTCCTCGAATTAAAAAATACAAAACGCCCCCCATGTTGCTGCCTCTTCACGTGCTACTCCAGCGCCTTCCAGCTGCCACCCATGAGTCGGAAGTACCTTTCTTCCAACTCAATTTCCCCAAGCAGACTCGCCCTGTTCCGATTCCTGGCCTTCCTCCACCTGTTTGTTGTTGGCTTCGTGATGGTTTGGCTGGGATATCCATCGCCAGGTTTAGAAACTACGTGGTCGTTACCGCCACGCTTTAATCCTAACAACCCCCACAACGACACGAAATCTGTCGCCGCCTCTGATGATTTTGCGGACGACGACTGGTTTTTGCTTGGCAACATGCCTCCTGCTTACCTGACGAACTGGGGATTTATATCCACGCTAGGTGAGTGAGCGAAGCGAGCGAGCCTTGAGGAAGACGAGCTACTCGCGATGGATCTCGCGAAATGGCTGCAGACGGCTACATCCACTACACTGACTTTATTTCACTCAATTCGTTTGGCTCGCTTGGTTCGCTCGTGTTTCATTAAAATGCGCACAATCTCGCTTCGCTCGGCGCAGGTTATTTCGCTTGCATCAATGCAGTCTGGTTGCGGAGCTTCTTTGCTCGGAGACGGTTGGAAAGAAAGCGGCGTGCATTAGAAACGAAAATATTCAGAAATACCGACAGCAGCAATCTGAGTGGCATCCGTGGAGGTGAGCGAGCGAAGCGAGCGAGCCTTTTTCGAAGGCGAGCATTCTCGCTGGGAGTTTACGGGTTTGGTTTAGGTTTCCGTTTTTTTGATAAAAATTCTTTTGGCGTGCTCTTGGAGTATTTTGGACCGTCTTTGTTAATCTCTTTGCGCAAAAAGATGCGCCTGGCCGAACCCGCCACCGTGTTCAAATCTGGGCGTTTAAAACCTCCACACGTTGAAGTTACGGTCGATCCAGTGATTCGCCCTTTTTTGAGTTTTTGTCGCTTCCATGGCTACAAATGGCAAAAATCCACTACTGAACTAACCCACTCAATTCTTTTGGCTCACTTCACTCGTTTCGCTCGTGCTTCATTAAAAATGCGCCTCGCTTCGCTCGTGCTTCATTAAAAATGCGTGTCTCGCTCCCCCCCTGCTCCATAAAAAATGCGCATCACTTCGCTCGGCACAGTCTTCAACGACATGCTGTACCACGAGGACGACTATGACGATGAAGAAATCAATTTTGAGCACGATTCCCAGCAGAGCAACATGTCGTTGACAAACGATGGGTCTTTACTGCGAATCCTCCCTCCAACCTCAGCGCACACAAGTAAACTCCATTTGACGACGTGGTATTTGTTCCACCTGTCGACAACAATTCAACCATTCATCGTACTTGGATTTTGGACCCTTGTTTACCCTGCCGACCAGAGCTGCGACTTCCGTTGCGGCACTGTTCACGGCGTTGCCTGCATTTTGGCGTACTTCGACTTAGTCCTCGGACGACTCACGTACGCCACTTGCGTAATTTCAAAAGACAACGAGAAGAAGGCAACAAGTCACAACAAGACAATGCTGGCGTGCGTCTTGACCTATCCAGTTTTGTGGCTGGCCAGTCAGTTTATTTGGATATACACGAACCACAAGGCTGACTACGCTGTTCTTCAGCTAGATGATTTGCTGTCGGTGTACTTGACAGCTGGCTGCTTCTCTTTTTTCGTCTTCTGTTTCTTCCTAAACGGGAAACTGTGTGAGCTCAGGGACTACAGATTGGGCAACTTGGGCTTGAGTTATTACAAGAACAGCGATATTAAGAGTGTTGGGGAAAGGAATTTGTGGGAAATGGAACAGGACGGGAAGACGACGGTAGGCCCTCCAGCAGCGGCTTACGACCTGAGCAAGGATGACAGTGTATTCTCGGAGGGTCGGACGGTTACATTTTAAAATTAAACCACGAACTACTTATAATTTTATCCCTAAGTTCTAATGAGCGACGCCATCTGCGGGCCGATAAACATCGGCGAGTTAGTACTGTGTGTTTCATGGGGTGTGGAAAGTGATTCTAAATTAAAACGCGAAGAAATTTTCTCAGTAGCGCGACGAAACGAGTGACAAAAAACGTTTCCCCGCAATTGTTCGGATCAACATAGCAGAAGCTCAGTATTACTGAGTGGAATAATGTTTGTTTAGTAGTGGCTCGTATAAAATTTTCTCGTCTTCATCAAGGCTCGCTCGCTTCGCTCGCTCACCCCAATCATGTAAACATCAGAGAAGAAAGACAGATCATCATAATGCATTATTCACACAAAATCAACACAATACAAAACTCACCTAAATTCAACTCTCCTCATCTGCCCTCCAAATTCGCCCCCTGCCAAAGTTCAATGACGAGGGACTTGCGGATGCCGGATGTCACGGTCTGGACATTGTGATACTTGTGGCTAACAAAGCAAACGCTATCGCCCTTCTTCATTTTATGAGTCTGATTCACATCGCCGCATTCGTAAGTGCGAAAATTTCCTCCCTCGAAATCTTTCTCGTCACTCAGCAAGCATACAATCGTTATCACGCTATCCGTATCGTTGTGGTAGTTGTCCTCAAGGTTCCCCCCAACGTCGTAGTGCCAAAACTCGGCCACGCGGCAGGACAGCGATTTTATGCCATCCGCTTGATTTAAGCCGCTCAGCGGGCCATTTTCGCTGTTGCCCCATGCTCCCTCTAGCCAAGCATCGGAGGCGAACTTCAGCAGCTTCCCAAGCACTGCTGGGACGTGAGTCTTCAACGGGTGGCTGGGCGGATCATTCAAAAACGTGCAGTTCTTGTTTTTGTGGGTGGCGTTCTGGGGATTGGAGGACGAGTTGAGCGTTGTTCTTAGATTCTCAATGTCTTTGATGTCATCGTGGGTGAGAACACCGGAGCGGAAGACCACGGGAGACTGCCGAGAGAGGTTGACGTCAATCACGTCTATTGTGGTCTTGGAGGAGAAATCGTAATTGGCAGAAATTGCATCCTCGCGAACGCCAGAAGGCAAACCGCCAATAACGACAGAGTCGAGGGCCGGCCACAATCTGTAGCTTTTCTTGTAGAGCGACGTGGCAAGAGGGAGATTGCCGTTGGCCTCATTTTCAGCTCCGTCGAGCCAAGTTTGGTGCGCCAAAACTTGGTTGCAGTGGGCCGCAATCAGAGCCAGGCCAAAATCGTAAGGTACCGAGGATTTCGAGAGGGTGTTTTCATCAATGAACTTTAACCAGGAGGCGGAAATTGAGGAAGCCAGAAAGTACATTCTCCTACTCTTCTTCTTGACCTGACCAACACATCTCACAGGCATGCCCAAGGTGAAGTCTTTGAACTGTATGGATGGGTGAGATGCATCCACGATCAGCTTTGCACCATCAGAATTAATGTCTATTCGCTGAAGGGCTTCGTCAATCATGGCAATTGTACCAGACAAGCTCACGGTGAGTTTTGAGAGCTGAACGGGATGGAAGATTGCTTCTCGGACAGTGACCGGCACTGGCGGTGGAGATTCCATTCCATCAACAATTTCGCCTCTCTCTGTTGGGTCGGCAACCATCGGTCATAAAAAGAATTTTTATTGTGTGGTCCTGTGATGAACCAAAAATCGTTTCCAAGCACCAGAATGAAAGTTAGGTCTGCCACCATGCTACTTTCAGCCACTATCCACCTCACTACCGCGTTTAGCTCCAGCAGTGGAATACCGGCGTTAGCATTTTCACGAACAAGTAGAAGATCCTTTGCGAGTTCGCTTCTTGCCTCAGTGTCCTCCAGCAGCGACGTGACACTTGAAACCTCAGGCGGCGATCTGGGCACGCTCGAGTACAGACTGAAACTCATTTCCAAGTCCTCCTCCTCTCCCGTGTCTCCTTGGCACTCGATCAACTTGAAATCCTCCACACCGAACCGATTTAACATGCTAACTGAGATCTCCAAGAACGGCAAGAGGAAGATGGAGGTTGACACGAAGGGCGAAGGGAACCCTATTAAGCAGGACGTGAAGAAGGGGAATGTTAGGGAGTACCACGGTCCGATCTTCTGGAACTACGGCTGCTTCCCTCAGACTTGGGAGGTGAGTGAGCGAAGCGGAGCGAGCCTTTTGGAAGACGAGAGTACGAGTCACATCTGAACTAACATTGTTCATCATTCCACGTATGGCTATGGCTCGCTTGGGTTCGCTTGTGGTTCATTAAAAATGGCGCACAAAATCTTTCTTAATTTCGCTCGGCGCTAGGATCCCAATGAAACCCACCCCACCCTGAAGGTCAACGGAGACAACGACCCTTTGGACTGCTTGGAGATTGGCGAGACTGCGCTCGAGCCCGGAAGTATCACGAGCGTCAAGGCACTGGGTGTCCTTGCGATGATCGACGACGGCGAGCTCGACTGGAAGGTGCTGTGCGTTCGCGAGAGCGAGGAGAGCAAGTACCCCAACGGAATTGACGACGTGCCTGACGCCGTCAAGGACGGAATTAGGGAGTGGTTCAGGTGGTACAAGACGCCGGACGGAAAACCGTTGAACGAGTTCGGGTTTGACGAGAAGTGGCTGGGGGAGAAGGAGGTGCTGGAGGTTATTGAGGAGACTAATGGAGCATGGAAAAATTTGAAGGAGGGAAAGGTGGCGGCTGATGGTCTCTGGTTGGGTGATTAATTTTATAATTGCTCTGGGAAATTTTGTTTCGGGTGTGTGACACTTTATATGATATTTTATTATCAAGTTCAAAGTCGCGTCAAAGCCGCCGCGAGTAGCTCTTGCAACACTGCGTTTTGTTCTCGAAGCAGCTCATTCTCTGAGAGCGCTTTAGGTGGGGGTGGTAGGGGGGAGCTGTTGGGGGAGGGGGTTGTTGTTGTTAGCCGGCTTTTGATTTCCCCAAACAACTCATCCAGGTGGGATGTGATCAGTCTATTCGCGCCGTCGTCCTTGAAGTAGGCGAAGTGGAATTCGACCCTGCTGAACAATGTGGACCATTGCTGGCCTTTGAATCTGTCAACGCCGCTTGGCACGACGGTGCCGGTGGAGAACAGGTCGTCACTCGACCTCAACCCGAGAAGCCATTCTTGCACCGTCGCCTTCGATTCGGTGATGTAGTAGGGGTGACCTGATGCGAATTCATTCATTCTCGCCTCATCCTTTGTATTGAAAGTTTAGTCCAGGGGGTAGTCGTCAGTTGTGAAATATCGTTGGAAAAACTTCTAAGGTGTCATTAGCGTCTTGAACAAGAGGTGCCGGTGCGAATCACTCGCAAACCTCACCATCAGCAGATACCCCACCACAGCGCACCACCGGACGAAAGCTTGATCGACTAGACCAACCCACCCCCCGAGGTGCAAAACTGGACCACGAATGCAGTGAGCATCAGCTGCGCCGAGCGAACCAAGCGAGCCAACGAATGAGTGGAATAATGTTAGTTTAGTTTAGTTTAGTTTAGTAGTGGCTCGTATGCTCGTATTCCTATACCCCCCCGCTCCGCCTCTCCGCTCGCTCACCTTGTACGCAATCCAACCTGCGAACGTCCTTCCTTTCTAGTAACAGGGGTGACCCAAAGAAAATGATCGGCACAAAGCTCATGACGAGCCACTCCGGCCTCAAGATGTCGAAGAATCCCATCCTTGGGTCTGAAGTTCCCAAAAACCACCTCGCCCTCCCATACTTCCACCCCCCAAAGCAGAAACAGCCCCCACTCACCCACCATGAACGCCGGGATCGCATAGCCCGGCAAGACCAGCCCCCCCACCGTCAGTGCAAGCACATTGGCAGCGAAATACCCTGAGACAAGCAGCATGTGGCCGAGGAAGAAAACCCACTGCGCCGAGCGAAGCGAAGCGCATTTTTAATGAGCAAAAGCAAAACGAATGAAGCGAGTCAAAATAATTGAGTGGAATGATAATGTTAGTTTAGTAGTGGCTCGTATTCTCGTCTTCATCAAGGCTCGCTCGCTCACCTCGAAATTCAGCGGCAATATTCCGCAAAACTTTGCCGTGGAGGTCCCCTGAAATTATCCGTCATTAAGCCACGCTCGATCCCCACGCTCAGATCAGAGATCACGAACCCGGCAGTCACGACACTGAGGCAAATGGAGGCGGCCGGGAGAAGCGCGATGCTGTCAGCGAGCGAGCCAAACGAATTAGGTGGGTTAGCAAAGTAGTGGATGTAGCCGTCTGGATGCAGCCATTTCCGCTCGTTCGCTCGCTCACCTGTCGGCTCGCATCAAAGCTCCGACTTGGAGGATTATTTGCGGCAACGCTTCGCATATCATCTCGATGAGCCTTCGTGAGCATGAGAAGCTCGCTCGAGGTCGTAATAGACCCTACCTCTTTGGGCTTCCCGCTCCACTTCCCGTAAGTGTAAACCAGTGGGTTAAGGAGACACAGAGTCTGAAGAACCCTTATTGCTTTTGTCTTCAAATTACAGTGCTTGTTCTGGCTCAGCGAGTTTATCACGTGAGCGCTCATCGCCAAAACCAGAATCTTCAGCGACGTGTCGAACGATTTGTGATCTCCAGTGGTGTGGTAGAACCGCAGCATCAACATGTCCGAAACCATGTCACTGTACGTGCAAACGAGGGAGATCACAAGTTTTGTAGCAAACCCATTTTCTAGCAAGCTTGAGCGGTTTTTCGAGCCTCTCCCCAATCTCAAGCATGAAAGCCTTGCCTTGTGCAGGGATTTGTTGGTCGAGATGAGTTGGTGAAAATCATTCACTTCTACCAACTCTCGCTACCTTCACTTTGACGTTGTCCACAGCTAGGATGTTTTCTATGAGGTGGTCAGCTAGGACCTTGGCAACTTCATTGTTGGCACTAGCAAGGATAGGAAGGGGGGGAGGGCTCTAAAACCAATACCACACGTGCAGGGAGACTACCGCATTGTCAATTTGGTTGCTGGCTATTCTCACAACTTATTCAACGCTTTTAGAAGTGATTACTGCCTGTTATCTTCTCCAGATGTACTGGTAAAATATTCTTAATTTTTATAAAATAGGAAAGTTTACCAAGCAAGTCACAACCAGACTCACAGACAGACACAACTAACCGAGCGAGCCGAGATCATAAAACAACTTGTTTCCACAAACCATGAACACGGATCTGTCATGGGACACATTCGGGCACCGCCTGCTCACGAAAATAAAATCGCCATCTACCAAGGCAGCGGCAAAAGCAGCCGCCGCTCACAGGAACCACAAAAATGCCTACGGTTTTTATGACTCTGAGACTTTGCTGTTTTACCTTCTCGTTTTGTGTGGCTTCGTTTTTGTAGTCCTAGCTCTCTTGGGCTTCAAATTCCGCCAGGAGCGGGGCTATTTGACTCAGGAGGAACTCAAAGACCTGCGAATGCGAAAGGAAACCTCGAAAGGTGCGCGAGCGAAGCGAGCGAGCCTTGAGGAAGACGAGCATACTCACGATGGATCTCGCGAAATGGCTGCAGAAGGCTACATCCACTACTAAACTACATTATTCCAATCATTTCGTTTGCGTTTGGCTCGCTTGGTTCGCTCGTGCTTCATTAAAAATGCGCCTCGCCTCGCCTCGCTTCGCTCCGCTCGGCGCAGAAAATAAGATCCAAGCCAAGCTGAAGAAGCTTCAGGAGCGGCTTAAAGGCACCAAGGGGCGGAAGAGAATCATCGAAACGGAGCGAGAAACGGAAAGGTTACTCGAGGACCACAAGCAGCAGTGGGAGGAAAAGGGGAAGGCGGTTTATGGAGATGCGTGGGATGGGGGCGAGTCTGGAGAGAGCACGAGCATCAATAGCAGCAGCAACAGCAACAGCAACAGCAACAGCAACAGCAACAGCAACAGCAACAGCAATAGCAATAGTAATAGCGTCCCAATGAGAGATCTATTCACCCTCCCTCCAGATGAGCTCAGAGAGATCAAAATAGAGGCGTACAACAACGTGGCAAAGGAAAATAAATTGCGGGAGGCCGAAGAAATCGCCCAGAAAAATGTAAATTCGTTTTTGGAGCAGGAGGGGCTTGCAGCGCAGCAGGAGGCGATCCAGCAGGGAGTTAATGTGTTCAAACCGACGAGTAATTATTTCGGCAGGACGAAGAGGAGTCACAAACCGAGCGAAACTGCGCCCTACCACGACGCGCGGTTTGTGTCCGGCCCCGGCCCCGGCCCCGGCAGCAACCTGCCCACGCCGGTCAAAAGGCGCCAAAGCGAGATTCTAGCAATGGAGAAGCAAAAGTTGGTTTCCCTTTCCACATTCACGAGTGTCGAGGAGGGAGGGGGAAGGGGTGCGGTGCCGCCGGTGCCGCCACCAGCGGCCGCAGTGGAGCGACAAGCTGCAGGATTGAAGGCACCGAGACCACCTTCGTTCCCGCCTCCCAAGAGAAAATAAGAGAAGAGAGGAAAAAATAGTTGTTCCATTCCTTAGTTAGTTTTCTAAAATTCAAAATCTGCCGTTCTTATTGTGTGTGTCGTCTCTGTGTGTTTTATTTAATTGTGTAGGAGCGCACACGATCAGATATCTGGAACATGTCCGTTCCCAATTGCGACAACCGCCTTCCAGTGCTCGCCACCGGAGGAATATTGACGACCTTTTCGTCACCATTTTCGTCATCCGCGTTTGGAGAATTCGCGTTCGAATTCGAATTGGAATTCTCAGATTCCGTAGACCTCGAGAATGACAGAGTATTGTTCATGCTGTCATGTGCATCTGATCCGTGCCAGGTGCTCCTCCGCCCCCCCGAGGACGCAGGTCCTGCCCCAACGAGGCTGCTGTCCCTCTCGACACCCGACATGTTGAAGAAACTGTCGTCACAAGTATCTCTCCCCCCGCTGTAAATATGCCGGCCCCAAACCCCCTCGTCCTCATTGAAGCCGATTGTATACCGCAGCTGGTGGATAAGTACCTCGTTCTCGACGATGCTCTTCCGCAAGTTCTTTAAGATTTTGGGGAGGTCGTTGCTCAGAATTTGCTTTGTTCGAGTGAGTTGCATCTCCGAGCTTGGAGAGATCCTTCCCCCCAAATTGTTATCCAAAGGGGTAGGGATAGGCTTACTCTCTCGGTCTCGGACTCGCTCCATATCATTGAGCATCCTCTTGAAAATATTACGCTTGTTGCTTATTGAAATTTCAGAACACATGTACTCTATTTGCTTCATCTCGGCCTGCATCAACGCGGTTGAGTACCTAGAGGAGTTGTGAAGGAAGGAAGGATCGGTTGATGTTGTTGTTGCTATTGTAGTTCGATAATCGCTTGAGTCGCCCGAAAGGGTTGGAACTCTAGTTCGACTGTTGTGTTGGCCGGCGCTGGGGCTGCTGATCAGAGGTTCGTGGAGTGAAGAAGAAGAAGCATGAGGACTGTCAAGAGGGGGGAAGCTATTGTCAAGTGAACTCGAGTTGGACTGAGAACGAGCCCTAGAACGTATGAAGTCCATTTTTTTCAAGATAAAATGTTATAGTTTCTAATAGCAGAAAAAGTCTAGGTTTAGGTCTTTGCACCTTTGCACCTTAGCACCTTTGGTGTGGTTTTTACATCCATTGATGTGTCAACCTCAATAAGTTTTGCTTTTTTCTTTTTTTTGCCTGCTCTTGAGACCATGCTGCCTCGCGATTTTTGCATTTTTCACCTCCACAAATCAACAAAAAAACTAGAACCGACCTCCACCCAATTTCTCCCAACGCCACTCACACCGCAAACCCCAATCCCACATAAATCAATTTTTACTCCTTCAATAATCATGACTAGTCCAATAAAATCGTCTACAATCCAGGATGCTGAGCTGACTTCCTCCCTTTCCCCCTACCTTGACCTCCACATGATGTTCCCTCTGCTAGAATTTGTGGACGAAACCCACATCCAACAACACCAGATTTACTCCCCCTCCTCGGTGCAGCGGACAAGGCTCGACCTGGTTGAGAAAACCCACATGGTTGACTATGCCAACGACATCTACCAGGAGTTGAACGGCCCCCCCTCTGCTGACGTGTCGGCCAAGCAGCAGGAGAAGAAGGCGCAGGTTTTTTCCCGCCTTGCCGAGCTGAACGGTTTGTGCCAGGAGTTTGAGTCGAGCGTTTCCATCTACAAGGAGGAGCGAGCGGCCCGGGACAGTGCCAGGCAGCACAACAAGTCTCTGGAAAATGACAATGACAATGACAATGACAATGACAATGACAATGGTGATGATAGCGATGACAATGGCAACAACAACAACAACAGCAACAACAACAACAACAACTCTGACTCCCAGGACCGCATGCCAATCCCCGAGTTCACGGTGGACTGGAGCATTGAGGGCATGGGTGGTGAGGAGAGGCTCCTTGAGTACTACTCTCTTGCCAAGTTCAACTACGAGTGTGGCGACTACCAGCGGGCGAAGGAGATGATTGAAGTGTATATTGATTTGCATGCTCCCAGTCCCAGGGGTGTTGAGGACGAGGTTGTGGATGAGGACGAGGGTAATGGAAATAAGAAGAAGGGTGACAAGGTGAGCAAGTGAGCACGGAGCTAAAAATAGGTTGCCTAAAAATAGGTTGACTAAAAATAGGTTGCTCATAATTAACAACAAATTAACAACAAATTAACAACAAATTAACAACAACAACTCACCCCCCACCCCCCACCCCTCACCCGACCCCCCCACCCTCCCACCCCACCACCCCACCACCCCCACCACCCCACCCACAGGAAAAGACCTGCTATGGCCTCACCTCCATCACCCCGGCAATCCACGCAGCTCTTTGGGGCAACTTGTCCTGCTGCATCCTTCTGGAGGACTGGAGCAGCGCCTTCACAGCCCTCAATGCCGTAAAATTCGCCATCGAGGTGCGGGCTGGAACCAACACCAACACCGCCCCCAACTCCAACTCCAACTCCAACTCGAGCGAC
The DNA here is from genome assembly GCA_030267985.1 of Parmales sp. scaly parma. Taxonomy (NCBI): domain Eukaryota; class Bolidophyceae; order Parmales; species Parmales sp. scaly parma. Next base: position 71,688 of record BRYC01001758.1, read on the forward strand.
AACACCCTCCTCTCAGCCATCTCCAACTCCACCAACACCAACTCCACCAACAATTTGACCAGCCTCGAGGCGCTCCAGCAGCGAACTTGGCTGCTCCACTGGGGGCTCTTTGTGTTTTGGAACAACAGCAAGAAGGGGCTGGACAACATCATCGACCTGTTCACCCAGGAGAAGTACATGCAGGCTATTCAGACCAACGCGCCGCACTTGCTCAGGTACTTGGCTGCTGCCATTATCATCAACAAGCAGCGCCGGGGGAACTTGAAGGACCTGGTCAAGGTGATCCAGCACAACCACTGCAGCTACAGCGACGCGATCACCAACTTCGTCGATTGCCTGTACGTGAAATTCGACTTTGAGGGGGCGCAGAGGATGTTGGCCGATTGCGAGCTGGTCTTGCAGACCGACTTCTTCCTTGCCAAACAAACTTCCCTGTTCATGGAGGAGGCCCGCGTCTTCATCTTCGAGAACTACTGCAGGATCCACAGGAAGATCCACATCTCAAATTTGGGAGAGAAGCTGGCCATGAAGCCCGAGGAGGCCGAGAAGTGGATCGTGGATTTGATCAGGAACGCGTTTTTGGACGCCAAGATCGACGCCAACGAGAACTGCGTCATCATGGGCCACAAGAGTACGAACGTCTACTCCCAGGTCATTCACAAGACCAAGGACGCGACCGTGAGAAGTGGAGCTTGCGTGGGAACCTTGAACCACCATCTGATGGAGTTGAAGAAGGAGAAGGCCAAGGTGGAGAGGGCAAAGAGGGAGTCGGAGTATTGATTAAATAAATTAAGAAAGTTATGGACATGACATTATTCATTATTTTATCTTCTCCTAAAATCAATTAATAATCCACTTTGAGCATGGAAGTCGTCTTAACAACCGGTACAATCACAACCGTGGCAGGCAGAACCAGCTGGGAATTCCGGAAAAAAAAGAAAAGGCAGCCAGCTCATCTTTGTGCGGGTGTTGAGGCTGGCAATCCGAAGTTGTCAACCAGCTTCTTGGTACTCTTCGAGCGCGTCAAATTGCTAGCGCTGCTGCAGCTTTGTCAAATTCACCTTCCAAGCCGTGATCTCATTCGGTCTCGACTTGGCTACTTTTCAATGTGCTTTGATCTTGCCCATGGTTTTCGAATGGGGGTGGAAGAGACTAGGGGAGAGATCTTGAAGATTCCTGACAAACAAATATATAAGTAGGAAGTGATAGCTTTACCGAAGATGATGAAAGGTCAGATGCTGTGTGCCAGGACGGTGATGTGGCTTGATGTTCGAATGTCTGCTATGGGTTCACGCAGTAAAAACATAATTTGAAACCTTGAACCTTGTATTTTTCCAAAACCGCTTTGCTCGCCGCTCGAAGGGAACCAATACCCCTTTTACAAACCCTAGCAACTCCAATAAGAAAACCAAATTATTTGGAGTCATAATGAAAACTTTCCTTTTGGTAGCTCTCCTTCTTGCCCTCCACACAGCCTTAATTAGCGGAGATCATGAACCACCTATTACTACGACAACTAACAGCGGGTGGAATTGTGCAAGCTGCTGTGGCTCATCTTGCACACGTTCGTGCTTGCCTGGCAATTCAGGCTGCTACGATGATGGCTACTACTATGGCTTGGCATCTTGCGGAGGCTGCGCAGATAAAAGAGCTGCAGACGCTGTTGCTTGTGGGAGCTGTTGTGGCGATTATTGCGACAGTTGGTGCACAGGTAGCATCTGCACTTCCAACGACGGCTATTACTCTAACATGCAATCTTGCGAAGGCTGCGCAGCTCTCTAGAGCTGCAGAATATGCTGCTGCTGTTCAAGAAGCTGATGATGATGATTATCAGCTTGTTGATGATGATGGTAGGACCGATGGCTATGGCTATGATCCATTGAATATTATGATGTTTTGTCTCGTTTCTTCAATTTTCTGTATGTTCTTTAGGGCATGGCAACTGAATAAAAAAAGCGGACAGGCGCAGGTTTTTGCTAATACCACTGCCACTCATTGTGAGGGTTCGGTGACTCTCAATGGTGATGTTTCTGGGCATCTCTGGGCGTTGTTTGCGGTGACCCTGAAGATGGACGTCTACCAGCCCAAGGTGAGAGCAATACGCTACCTAAAAAAAAAAAAATCCTTCAACCTATCTATTTAAAATTTACCTTCCAATCTGACCCTCATGCTCTCCTTCCCTCCCCCTCTTTAGTACAGCAACATACCGATGATCTTTACAGTGACGCCGTGCCCTGAAGGGAAAGGGGTTATCGATGGGAAGTACGGCGAAGGTACGATATTTTCTGCCAAAAATATCTTCGGCCAGCCAGAAGTCAGCACGATAGTCAGCGCAACCATAGACGCCACCCGAAGCGAGGTCAAGTTCGGCACTGCATCGGCAACCATGGAAGTGCTTACCACCTTGACCAACGAGGTAAATTGCGATGGATCGATCAAGTTCACGCATGCCCTGGACGGGCCCAAAATGGGCCAGTTTTCTTTCCACCTCCAGAAGGCATCGGTCAGCTTCAAGGAGTACGTGGAGGCCAACTTGTCCCAGATAACACAGGACAACCCGGGGTCGGCGCCGCAGCAAGCGCCACAGCAGCAAGCGGCTCTTCAGGTGGTGCAGATGCCCGGCGAGCCCGGGTCCAAGGGTAACAAATTCCTTATCAAAGTCTCGCCCGAGCCGCAGGGCGCCGCCATCGCCGCTGTCGACAAGAACGAATTGGAAAGCGCCAAGGCGGAGCTCGAGCTCGTCAAGGCCAAGAACGACTCGGAGAGAGCCAAGATGAAGTTGGAGCTGGAGCTGCTGAAGAACGACTCGGAGAGCGCCAAGATGAAGTTGGAGCTGGAGCTGCTGAAGGCCAAGAAAGACAAGTTCGAGAGGGAGAAGAACCAGCAACCCCTGCCGCTGCCTCTGCCTCTGCCGCTAGTTCAACAGCAACAACAGCAACAGCAGCAACCGCAGCAGCCGATGTTCACTATGCAGCAGGTACCTCAACAACAGGTGCAGCAGCCGATGTTCACTATGCAGCAGGTACCTCAACAACATGCGCAGCAGCCGGTGCAGCAGCCTAAAATGAATGGGGGGGCGGGGGGCATGATGACTGACGAGCAGTTCCAGCAACAACAAATGCAGCAACAGCAACAACTCATACAACAACAACAACAACAACACGAAATCATGCAGGGGCAAGAAAGAAAGATGATATCCGGGTGGGAGGAGCGCCAAAATCAAGAAGGGCGAACCTACTTTGTAAACCACGCAGACAAATCGACATCATGGAGTCATCCAGGATTCATTTAAAATATACTACCGAAAGGGGAAACAAAAAAATATTGATTTTTAAAAAAAATTATTGCAACAAAAAAGCATAAATTTACATATTTTATACCAAACCAAAACCGCTCGCCGCTCGAAAGGAACCAATTATGAACAGACTAATACCTCTCCTTCTTGCCCTCCACACAGCCTTAACAAGCGGACTTCATGATGACGCATTTGCTTGTGGAAGCTGCTGCAATTATTGCAACAGATGGTGCACAGGTAGCATCTGCACTTCCAACGACGGCTATTACTCTAACATGCAATCTTGCGAAGGCTGCGCAGATAAGAGAGCTGCAGAATATGATGCTGCTCAAGCTGAGGCTGCTCAAGCTGAGGCTGATCAAGCTGAGGCTGATCAAGCTGATGCTGATAAAGCTGATGCTGTTCAAGAAGCTGATGATTATTATTATGACGATGACTATAACACCACGGGAGCTTCCATGCCCTTCACCTTTTATTCAGTTGTCGTGATGGTTGTTATATATTTTTTGTGCTTTTTTGCTTCCCTCTGTAGGCAGGGTGCTGCTTTTACCGGAACTCATTCTGAGGGTTCGGCGATTGTTTTTGGTAATCAATTAGATATCAATGGTGATGTTTCTGGGCATCTCTGGACGTTGTTTGCGGTGACCCTGAAGATGGACGTCTACCAACCCAAGGTGAGAACAATACGCTACCTCAAAACCTTCAACCTATCATTTAAAATTTACATTCCAAACTGCACCCTCATGCTCCCTTCCCCCCCTCTCTCTTTAGTACGGCAACATACCGATGGTCTTTACAGTGACGCCATGCCCTGAAGGGAAAGGGGTTATCGATGGGAAGTACGGAGAAGGTACGCTATTTTCTGCCAAAAACGCCATCGGCCAGCCAGAAGTCAGCACGGTAGTCAGCGCAACCATAGACGCCACCCGAAGCGAGGTCAAGCTCCGCACTGGATCGGCAACCAGAGAAGTGTTTACCACCTTGACCAACGAGGTACAATTCGATGGCTCGATCAAGTTCACGCAGGCCCTGGACGGTCCCAATATGGGCATGTTTTCTTTCCACCTCCAGAAGGCATCGGTCAGCTTCAAGGAGTACGTGGAGGCCAACTTGTCACAGATAAAACACGACAACCCGAGGTCGGCGCCGCAGCAAGCGCCAGAGCAGCAAGCGGCTCTTCAGATGGTGCAGATGTCTGGCGAGCCCGGGTCCAAGGGTAGCAAATCCCTTATCAAAGTCTCGCCCGAGCCGCAGGGCGCCGCCTATGCCACCGCCGCTGTCGACAAGAACGAGTTGGAAAGCGCCAAGGCGGAGCTCGAGCTCGTCAAGGCCAAGAACGACTCGGAGAGAGCCAAGATGAAGTTGGAGCTGGAGCTGCTGAAGAACGACTCGGAGAGCGCCAAGATGAAGTTGGAGCTGGAGCTGCTGAAGGCCAAGAAAGAAAAGTTCGAGAGGGAGAAGAACCAGCAGCCCCTGCCGCTGCCTCTGCCTCTGCCGCTAGTTCAACAGCAACAGCAGCAACCGCAGCAACCGCAGCAGCCGATGTTCACTATGCAGCAGGTACCTCAACAACAGGTGCAGCAGCAGATGTTCACTATGCAGCAGGTACCTCAACAACAGGTGCAGCAGCCGGTGCAGCAGCTTCAAATGAATGGAGGGGCAGGGGGCATGATGACTGACGAGCAGCTCCAGCAACAACAAATACAGCAACAGCAACAGCAACAGCAACAACTCATACAACAACAACAACACGAGCACATGCAGGGGCAAGCAAAAAAGATCATTCCCGGGTGGGAGGAGCGCCAAAATCAAGAAGGGCGAACCTACTTTGTAAACCACGCAGACAAATCGACATCATGGAGTCATCCAGGATTCATTTAAAAATACTACCGAAAGGGGAAACAAAATAAATTAATGATTTTTAAAAAATTTATTGCAACACTCAAGAACCAATATTAGCCAAGATTTAATCTACCCCCCCCCTCAGCATACAAGAGCAAGATGCTGACTTCTATCATATCACACTTTAATTCAATCTCCAAAGCTCTCGTATTTATTCCCCCCTCACTTAAGAACTCAGTGACAGCCCTGGGAGGCTCGCTCGGTTTAGAATACGGAGCCACAGCTTACATTATCGGTCTCTACCTCACGTACCCGCTGGGAATCATCTTCAACAATGTTCCTCTTGGGAATGCTCGACACTTGTTCAGTTTTGTGTTTGGCATTCTGATCCTCCAGTTTGTCGTGGGAGCTCAATTTGCACACCTCCTCTTCACCACATCAGCGTCTTACTTCCTTCTCAAGCTGCTTCCAACAAACACCGCAAAGGTAGCAATTCCTCTCTTTTCCCTTCTCTACACAGTGGTAGGCCACCTTTTCAACCAGTACACCGACTACATGAGCTACAACCTTGACTACACAGCTTGCCAAATGGTGCTAACAATCAAGCTGTACTCGCTCGCGTTCAATCTTTCCGACGGCAAGAAAATTGCCGATTGCAAGAAGGCGAATTGCGAGCCTCCGCGGGCGACCCAAAAATGCGCCAAGTACGCCTTGGAAAAAATGCCCACATTCATCGAGTACTTTGGCTACGTTTTCTGCTTCTCCAACATCCTGGCCGGCCCTGCTTTTGAGTTTGCCTCCTACAAAGACGCCGTGAACATGACGTTCGTCAACAGGTCGTCGTCAAAAAAATCCCTCCCCAGCCGTGTCGGCCCAGTGCTTCAACCTTTGCTCACGTCATTGTATTGCATGACGTTTTACGTGATTTTAAAGGACAAGTTCCCCATCTTGTCTCCGACCGACCCCCAAACGGCCCTCCCAGTTTTCCTTGCGATGTCCACCACCCCATGGGTCAATAGATTTGCGTATCAGATTTTCGCCCTTTTCGTTAATCGACACAAATACTACACGGCTTGGAAATCTGCCGAGGGGGCAACGAACATTTGGTACGGAGGGTTCGAGGGGTACGACGAAAAATCGGGCGAAGAGAAGGGCTGGGAGAGGAGCAACAACGCCGACATTCTGTTGTGCGAGCTGAGGTGAGTGAGCGAGCGAGCCTTGGGGGTTTACGATAGGTAGGACTAAAAAACTAACATTATCAAACACTGCCAGTCCAAACTGTCGAACCGGTTCTAGCAGCTGGAACAAGAAGACTGCGAGCTGGCTAGCTCGGTACGTGTATTCCCGCACCAACGGGAACCTGATCATCACGTACTTCATCAGCGCGTTCTGGCACGGTTTTTACCCAGGTTACTACGTCTTCTTCCTCAGCTTGCCCCTGCTCACGGCCTGCGAGCGGGTCGGGAGGAAGAAACTGAGTCCGAGGTTCAGTAGAGCGGACGGAAGTCGGTGGTGCGCCTGGGGGGTGACAACGACGGTAGTCACGGAAGCGTGCATGGTCTATTTCGGCGCGCCCTTCGTTTTGCAGAGCTGGGAGTGGTCGTTTGGTATTTTGAAGAGCAACTATTTTGCTGGTCACGTTTTGTGCGTGGCCTTTTATTTGGTAGTAGGAAGGCTGCCGACACCCACCGAGAACGAGAACATTGGTAAAAAGCGTGTTTGAAGAAGTTTTCATTTCGTCGTCTTACAATTCCTTAAATTCTTGTAATTTTGGAGGTCTTAATAATATCATATTCCTCACAAAACCCAAATCCATGGACTACTCGCCAAGAAGAAGAAGTTGTAAGAAACATGCCAAAAATAAATAAAATTAAAACCAAAGATAAGATTTTACTTCTACTATAACTAAAACTGCTCTATCTAGCTCTAATCGCTCGAGTTGTTGCTCATATCAAACATTTTGGAGGTACAAGTAGGGGAGCGCAAAACAACCAACTATGACAACAATTTGCTTCAAGAGGTTTGTCAACGAGAAATTGTTTAAGGTTGCTCGATTCTGAACACTAGGGTTCAATTTGTTGCTGGCAAACTCAGAAGGGGAAAGAAGCGACTCTTGGTCCATGTTGAGTAAAAATGGAGCTAAAAGTTGGCGCAAACCAAAAAAAAAAAAGGAAATTTTTCTCGCAATTTCTCGGCCTTTTTCTTAATATCTTTTGAATCTTTAAACCAGACTGTCGATTGACAACCAAAGCTCAAACAAGCACTTTGTATTTTTTGATCATGGACCCTGCAGCAGTCTTGGAAGACGAAGCTGATCGAAGAGAATTTATTGAACAACTGAACCTCAACTTCCCAATAGACAGCAGCACCAGGCTGTCAGTTGATGAGCGTGCAACAATAGAAGCGGTTCAGACGGGCTTTGAGTTCAACACATTGTGGGAGTGTATCGACGATGATTCCCTTTTCCAGAAGTTCACGACCATTGGACAAGAATACATAGGCCAAGTGAGTAGTTTCAGCAACGCTCACCCCACGCTCTCACCCCACGCTCACCCCACGCTCACCCCACGCTCACCCCACGCTCACCCCACGCTCACCCCACGCTCGCCCCACGCTCACCCCACGCTCACCCCACGCTCACCCCACGCTCACCCAATCCAATCAAACAGGTCTCCGGAACGGTTTCTACTTCACCTGAGGAGCTTCTTGCATATTATTGGATTTACTCTCACCAAGCCCAACATGCTCATGTAAAATCAAACGGCACTGATTCTGCGAAATTTCCGAATCTAGCTGTTGCGCATCTGAACCCACATCACCAAATCGTTTATTCTTGCCGAAAATTTCCTCCTCCATTTGCGCCACGAGATTTTCTCAACGAAAACATCTACGATCGAGTCGACAAGGATAACTTCATTCTTGTGTACTCCCCAGTAGGCGAAAATCACCCCTCCGTCCCCTCCAACAGTCAAACAACGACATTGCTCAATGCCGTCCGCGGCGATTTCACAGCAATGTACGAGTTCGAACGGCTTCCATTAAATCAGACGAAAATGACGTTCACCTGCATAGTCGCAATCAAAGGCTCAGCCCCAAAAGCACTTTCAAACCTCGGCATGAAGGGCCTGCTCGAAGAAGTTAGACGAGCCTCCGAGTTCTTTGAGGTGAGCGAGCGGAGCGGGGGGGGGGATTGAGGAAGACGAGCATACGAGCCACTACTAAACTATCATTATTCCACTCAATTCAATTCACTTCGCACCTTCTTCGCTCGGCGCAGCGCGACTCACAGATCGACGAGCTTGAACGCGTTTCCTTCATAGAAAAAATCCGCTCCGCCCCAGAAACAACACCCGAAGAGAAAAAAATGCTCATGTGCAGCTTGGTTTTTGCCGAGAACATAGGTGAGTGAGGGAGGAGGAGGAGAGAGAGTTTCCGACAACACCCCCCGTTCTAACCCCCACCCCAACCCTCCCCCACCCCCACCCACCCCCACCCACCCCCAACCACCCCCCACCCACCCAAGAAACAACACAAGACGCAGACCAGTCACAAAACGTTCAACGAATATCATCAGGACTAAACAAAGCAACTCCCTGGACTCGCCTTCGCGAAGACGACCTCAAAGTGAAAAAAATCATTCAATTGAAGGATGGGGCATCGTCATCACGGGGCAAGGCGACTGCAACGATTCACGCCTCCTCCGAACAAGTCCTAGCATTTCTCTGGTTCTACTGCAGCAACTTGAAAATGAAGGAGCACCAGGTGAGTGAGTCTCACTCAGTCTCCGCTTGCCTTGATGAAAACGAGAATACGAGCCACTACTAAACTAACATTATATTATTCCACTCAATTCTTTTGACTCGCTTCATTTATTTTGTCTCTTATTCATTAAAAATGCGCCTCGCTTCTTTTTGCTCGGCGCAGAAAAATGAGGGCAAGACCTTGCTGAGAACAGTCTACAATCCCGAGAATTACGAAGACAATGGTGATGACGAGGGTACAAGCAGAAACACCCCCGAACACCCTCAACACCACACCCAACACGTTTGCGTACAAAAGTCTATGCCGCCACCCTTCCGACCGAGGGAGAGCAACAGCCGACTAGTGTGGGGCGAAAACAAGTCGCCCAAACCCTTTCTCGTACTCGCGATGGAACCTGCCGCTAGAATCTTCGTCAAATCAAAAAGAGCAAAGAAGAGACGGACTAATTTTGGATCAAAGAGCTGGAGCAAGCTGAGCAGGATTGATAATATCAGGTGCAGGGAGCCAGCGAAGCAAGCACGTCCAGAAAACTTCAAAACTAACCTTTGTTCCTTCCGCAGAACTGGGTTTTCGCTGCGATCTTCCGTTTCCTCGCTGCGGCCTTCCTCTGTCCACCACAACAGCGAAAGCGACAGCAAGAGCGAAAATAATGCGAGATCGGAAGAAGTTCGTCAGCTCGAAATTAAAGGAGTGTGGGTTATTAGACCAATTGCGCAAAACTTGTGCGAAGTCACGCTCGTGGCGAGTTTTCACGACACCGACCACACTTTTCTTCCAATCAATCTTGTCAATGCTAACGTCAGGCGTTTTCTCAACTCTCTCAACTTCGTGAAAAATTTCTACGAGCGAAACGGGTTGGTTGGTGAGCGAGCGAAGCGAGCCTAGTGACAAAAAAGAAGAGTGCGAAGCTGCGAATGGAGCGAGCAAGCAACACCAAAACCTCCACTACTGAACTACCTACTCACCTATTTCTATTCGCTCGGCGCAGTGGACGGTGAGAGTCGAAAAGCTTACGTTGAAACCATTCCCAGCGTGGTGGAAGCCGCATACGAGCAGCAATCATTCGTCCAGCAGGAAATGGATTACATTGACTACAAGGACGACAACGGGTGGGAGAAGCTGGACAAGGACTCGAGCGTCTTCGTCAAACTGTCGAAGAAGCACAACAAGGGGGAATCCAACGCCTGGGGCAAGGCTACCACCACAATTGACACGTCCGCCGAAACTGCGCTGGCCTGGATTTGGGACTACTGCTCCAACGAGCGCCTCGACACCATCAACAAGTTGCACAAGAACCCTCGCGAGGTTATCAAACAAATGGCTCCAAACCACCACGTGATCAGCACCATCAAGGCGCTGCCCTGGCCCTTGACCGCTCGGCAGTTCGTGAACGAAAACACGTGGACGAAGCAGGACGACGACACATTCGTCTACGCTTGGAGACCACACACCACTGATGAATTTGACAACAATTGTCTAATCGACATTGGAAATCACAAAGCAAACAAACTGGTCCGGGCCGAGTCAAAAGGCTTCTGCACGTTGACAAACGTTGGCAATCAGAAATGCGAGCTGACTTGGGTCCAGCACTTAAATGTGAACGGCAATATTTCTGTAAAAGTAATGGAGAAACAAATCCCTCGCGGTCTGGGCGTGGTCTTCCAGCTCCGCGAGGCATTCAACCGGGACGACGAGATCGACCAAGAGGAGCGAGGACGATATATCAAGGTGATCAGAAAAGTCGGGGAGGAAAAGGAAAACTCCACCTACAGCGAGGAGGAGAATGAAATGGTGGAGAGAATCACCAAGAAGATGGAAAGCGTCAAGGAAGACTTGTTCACCCCGTTGAACTCTCCCAACTTTCGAACCAAGGTGAGCTTTCAATTTGTTCAATTGTTCAATTTTGTTCAATTTTCACAAACAAAAATCTAAACAAAAACAAACTTTTGTCTCAGATGGGCATTGCGCACATTAAGGGAGAGTCCGCCGGGTACTTGAAATGCGAGGTGGTGATCGACGCGAGCGTGGAAGAATGCGCTGCCTATAATTTCATCTATATGAGCAGAAAGAGGATGAGAATCAATGACAAGAAGGCAATTCTGCGCCGAGAAATAAAACACACCAACGACCACAGTTTTGACAGTTTGCTACTTAAAGATTTTGGTTTTGGCCTCACCCCCCGAGTCATGTTGCTGAGGAACATTTGGAAGCGCGTGGGGGTGAGAATCATTCACGCCGTTGAAAACGTTCACGAGAGCCAGCTTTTCAAAATAGGCGAGGGGAACAAGAGCATTCAAGTCAAGACTGTCGGAATTTACTCGTACTCCCCCGTGGACAACGGCAAGTCAACGAAAATGATATACATCGCCCAAGTGAATCTTGGAGGAATAATACCCAGTGCAATGATAAATCTTAGCGCCGTTGGAGTTCTGAGCGATCACGAGGTCATGAGAAAGAATTTCAACTTAACGTACAAGATCGACTTGGAGAGGCGAGAGCTGTTGATGGAGAAGTTGAGGGGGCCGACTGTGCGGCACAGCAAATTGGAGAAAGATCATGTCGAGAGAGGTAGAAATTTCTTTCGAACGTTTCAGAACAGCGAGGGGGGGAAGTTGGCGGTGAAAACAGACAACGAGCTGGTTAAGGCGCTCGTTATAAAGTCGTATTGCAAGCTGAGCGCGACGATACGGTGCGGAAGGTTGGAGGCGTTGGCCTTTCTTTTGAGTGTGGAGAGGTGAGCGGAATGGGAGCGCGAGCGAGCGAAGCTGCGTCCATTGCATTGCGATCCGAGCGTAGCGAGGGAGCTGCGTCCATCAGCCGAGCGCAGCGGAAAGCCAAGCCAAGCGCAACGGAGGGTGGATGGGTGGGGGGGTCTCCCCCCCTCCAAAAACAAAGTAGTTCCACACCTCAAAAACTTCAAAAATAAACTTAGAGAAATTGACTAACCCACTCCTTACCCACTCCTAACCCCACGTTTTGCTCGGAGCAGCCGGTCCATGCAGAGCGAACACGACCTGGCGGAGAGCATTATTGTTAGGGACGAGGATCGCTTGAGCGAAAATGACAAAGGACCGGATCAATTTCACACGCAGGTTGTTAGCATGGTGCAGAGCAAGGTGCCGGGCGGCCACGCGACAAGGATTATTAACTTAATTGACCGAAAGACCTGTTGGAAAGACGACAAATTAGCAAAAGTTGTCGATATGTACTCAGCCCCTACTGAGATTCGTGGGGGAGGGGGGAAGATGAAGGTCCGTAGTAGGTCGCTTGGACGTCGAAAATCTGTAGTGGTTCCAACAGTTCGTGATAAATGTGTGTTGGCAACGAAAATATCGCAAGTGAGCGAGGCGGAAACGAAAGTTGAAATCCTTTTTGATCTTTGTTGCGACGAGGTTATTACTGAAGCATCGTTGAGCAACAACAAGGCGTACCGAACGCTGTCCAAGATGCAGGTGAGTGAGTCGAGTGGAGTGGGGGGGGTGTGGAAACGAGCTAAATAAACCAACCAACACACTTAATTTTGCTCGGCGCAGAGTTCGTTTCAGAAATGGCGAAAGTTTGATGGGCTGAACGAGAGTGACGGGGTGGCAATGGGGAAGATGCTCATGGCAAACAGCAGCAGCTTGCTGAGCAAGAACAGGACGAAAAAAATGTGTGAACTGAGAGTGAAAATATTTTTTGAGGAATTCCACGCGATGAAGAAAATGAGCGATATGCATCCATTCTTCGAGGAGATGATAAGAGCGATTATTTTGGAAGCAGAGAACGAGGAGAAACAAATTAAAAGCCCCGTAGAGACTAAACTCGCTCTTCTGACGGCCGGCGACGGGAGAACATCTGGGCGCAAGTTTCTTGCGATGTTTGACAGTGACGGCGACTGAGGAGGGCGCGTTCGAAGTGTGGGTGCACAAATACGTTGGTTTGAGTGAACTAAACGAGGATTTCGTGTGGTTTAGGAGGTGAGTAAGCGCCCAACCCTGAGCCCTAACCACTACATCCACAACTAACCCACCTCAATTCGCTCGGCGCAGTTTGATGCAGACGGTCGGGAACGAGATTAGGCACACAGCCACGAAAAGGAAATTTCTCATGAGCTTGGGTGCGTCGTTGGCGAGCATTTGCGATGTGGGATTTGACGTCAGCACAATTATTTACTACAGAAGTCTGGGGAAGTATGAGACCGCTACGTAAGTGAGCGAAGCGAGCGAGCCTTGATGAAGACGAGAAATACAGTTCGAGCTTAACTAACATTATCCCTCTCAATTCTTTGGCTCGCTCGCCTCCCCCCCCCTGATCCATTAAAAATGCGCACAATCTCGCTTATTTTGCTCTCGCAGATTTATGACAATATTCGTGTTTTTGAGCTTGGGATTGCAGGTGCTTTTGGTAGTTGCGCTTCACTCGAGGAACAAGAAAAGGATGATGATGGAAATTTTGGGCACGGTGACGTTCACCAAGCAGGGCATCAACTTCTTCCGGTGTTACACCAACTCGAAGCAGGAAGGCCACGAACTGATGTCTCACGAGTTGGAAATGACGTTTTTTCAGGCGTGTGAGGTGTTTGCAGAATGCATCCCGATGGCTGTCATTCAAGTGAGCAACGTGCTGGAGCTCAAGAAAGTTGATTGGATTGTGGTGGGAGCACTTGTCACATCTGCAATGTTCGTGAGCGAGGCGGTGAGCTACATGACATACTTACAGGACATTAGCGAGGAGAGTCGGCGGAGGGGAAAGATTTTCTACGGGTGAGTGAGTGAGTGAGTGAGTGAGTGAGTGAGTGAGCGAGCCAAATTTGAAAATTAAAAAAGGCAAAAAAAGGGAAATTACCAAATCGACCGCAACTCCAACGCATAGCGGTTTTAGACTCTCAAAATTGGACACGGTGGCACGTTCGACCAGGCGCATCTTTTTGGGCGAGGGGTGGGGGTGGGGTTGTTCAGGAAGACCCGAAACACGGATCAAAACGCCAAATGGATCGCGATTCTCATCTTTCACAAAACACGCTAGCTTAGCACGCTCACCTTCAATCAAATCCTCCCATTAACGTAAACTAACATTATTCCTCTCGGTTTCTTACAGGTTCATGCCGTTAAGCGGGAAGAGGATGAACGTTGTGAAGTGGAGCATGTACCTGCTGAGCTTCTGCCAAATTCTGGGTAAAAGTTTGGAGATGGCGGTTTTGGCACAGGTCGGAGGAAAACGGTTGGCAGTTGGCGTGCTTGTGGGAGAGACCACGCTGTTTCTGCTCTACAAGCGGCTGAGAAATGATTTTAGGTACTACCTGCCCCTTCCAGACTCAACATCCACGTTGGCAAGCATAATCATTCGAGTGGCGACCAAGGTCATCCACGATTTTACCGGATTTCTGCACGTGAGACATCCACACGAGTTGGGCGGGTTTTACTGGTTGCTCAACATGGCGATGACCCAAGGGAGCGTGTTCGTAAGCGTGTGGTTGAAGGATAAATTTGGCGAGAATTTGGAGATCCAGGGCGAGGGCGAGGGCGAGGGCGAAGCGGAAACATTTATAAAGGACGAACACTATATCAAGATTGCCATCGGACTGATGAGCTTGTGGCTGGTGGCAATTATGGGGCTACTACTGGGCAGCGAGAAGGAATTCAGGTCTACCTTTTACTCGCTGCAGACCGGGAAAGGGTACATGAAGGCATTGTTTGATTCGGGAGAAAACGAACTGATGGTGACTATATTTAGCTGTCACCCTTATTTTTATAGAAATTTCGAGGAGGAGGTGAAGGGATGGCTGGCAGATTTCTGGGCATTGAGTCCGGCTTGGCTGACGGATCATATCATTGACCAGATACCGCAAAGGCTCATTCCGGGAGGAGGGGAGGACGGATTTCTCGCAGAGCTGGATGAGCGAAGCAGGAAGCAATTTACTATCGTGAGAGACAGAGGAGGGACATTAAAAAGGAGAGGGAGTATTATTAAAGAAATGGCAATAGATGCGCTAAAGGACATGAAACAGAAAGAGTAACATAAAATGTTGTGTAAATGTAACTAAGCAAATTGTTCTAAGGAGAAACAGAGAAACCTCTAAGTTTTTGTAACCAGGTGCAGTATGCCTGCTGCTCTCGATAATCACTCATCATGCAAACGAAGGCGACAATGTCAGTATCTACACCGCAATCTAGGGATATGAAATTTGCAATCTCTTCAATCAAATCCACCTCGAGCTGTGCGAGCGAAGCGAGGTGTAGTATTATTTGAGTTAAAAGTGGAAGGTTAGTTTAGTTTAGTTTAGTTTAGTTTAGTTTAGTTTAGTTTAGTTTAGTTTAGTTTAGTCTATAGCTATTTTATAGGATTCATCGCGAGAATGCTTGTCTTCCAAAAGGCTCGCACGCTTCGCTCGCTCACCTCATCCAAATTGGGCCCGGGGTAGTCTGCAATGAGCGAACCCTCCTCCTTCTCCGAGGTGAAAACTATCTCTTCCACGACCAGTTGCCCCCCTTCTACTGCCGAACAGCTCACGACCATTTTATCCTTACCCGAGAGAGACAACTCAACTACAAACTCCATGCCACCGTGGGCATCGTCTTCAGGGCCATTGTGCGCATTTTCGTCAGCTTCATCAATACCATTATCAGTCTCGTCAAAGCTGGCACCACCCACGAACTTGACATCGACGAGCATTCCATTTTTACGGGAACTCAGCTGTCCTCCAACGCCGTTTGAAGACTCTGGATCGAATGTATACTTGAATCCTTTGGAGAGAACTTCGTCGTACAGAGTTTTTAGCTCGTCTGGCATTGGGAGGTTGTCATGCTCAATGTCTATCTCTCGGGAGATTATGTCGAAGAGGTTGGCATTGAGGAGGGGTTTGGTTGGGGTCACAGAGAAGAAACGTAAGGCTCTCTTTGTTTTCGACGACTGCAACGTGGAGGCTGAAATGCAAAGCTTTGCTGGTGTACTGGAGCTTCTCAGCAAACGGAGGCTGTGAACGGAGACGCGACTTGCAGTCATGTCTGTTTTTAGGCAAAACCAAAGTGAAATAATCTGGGCGCATTATTCAAGATTTTCTGATTTTCCAAAATTTGAAAAATAGCGCAGTTTAACGTCCTGGCACAGCTTTTATCCATCCTCCTCCTCCCAGCCAACCCAGAGGAAAAGACAACCTTGGGGAACTCTATAGATCGTAAAAATCTGTGGCAAAATCACCTCTCCTTCGAATGTTGGGCCAGCGGCTCTTGCGTTCTTCAAGCCTCCTTGCGTACAGCCGTCTTACTGCTACCCCCACTCAGAGCCCAACCTTATCAACGATTGGCGTGCAATTTAGATCAATAAACCTTGTAGGATTCAAATCGGCGGGAGAAGCAGAGGCTGGCGAACATCACAAAAAAAATCGCGAACTTGACAATCACAATCACAATCACAATAATCACAACCCCCCC
>BRYC01001759.1:0-27500 GCA_030267985.1 Parmales sp. scaly parma
ATCTTCCCCCCCTTCTTCATCTTCAAGCAGAACTTCCTCGCGTCGATCTGCGAACCGAAGATTGCCTTCTCCCGGACTAGGGCCGTCATCACCGGCCAGAGCTCGTAGTTTTCGTAGTTCATTAGGCGGGTAACGTGACGCTGGCGGTTGGAAATTACCCAGTTGCCGATAGCGATGTCAATGTACTCGGAGGACATTTGGGGCTTAACTGCCGGGATTCGTTTTGTCATTGCGGCTCTTTTTTTCGGGTCTTTTATCTTTACAACCTTCTCCTCGAAGGCCGCCCGTTCCTGCAACTTTTTAACCAAATACTTGTCAATGACAACGTCGTACTTTTTTTTAAGCAAAACCTGCGCCGAGCGAAGCGAGATTGTGCGCATTTTTAATGAAGCACGAGCGAAATGAACCAAGCGAGCCAAACGAAATGAGTGGAATAGAGTTAGTACAGTAGTGGATGGACGTAGCCATTATGTCTGTAGCCATTTTGCGCACTTCATCGCGAGAATGCTCATCTTCCAAAAGGCTCGCTCGCTTCGCTCGCTCACCTTCTGGGCGCGGTTGCACAAAACCCTGCACCGAGCGAGCCAAACGAATTGAGTGGAATAGTGTTAGTGCATTAGTGGCTCGCATGCTCGTCTTCTTCAAAGGTTGCTCGCTCACCTCTCCTTCATCAACTTCTCCAGCTTCATCAGTATCCACATCAACTTTTTGCAAATCATTTTGATTTGTCCGTCCCTCTTTATAAACGATAAGAATCCCGCAATCAGGTCGATGGCCTTGTTCTTCTTTTTTTGTTGAAATCTGTTGACAAAGAACATGCTGATGGCCTGCATCGCCCTCAACTTCTTCATCGTATTCACCTTTTTCCTGTGCGCTTCCAGCCTCACCTTCTTCAACTTGCAATCCTTACTGAGAACTATTATCCCCAGCCACGCCTTTACGATGCTGTCGTTCTTGTCCAAAGACTGCTTCTGGATGTACTCGGTCACGGCCGCTTGTCGAACCTGCGCCGAGCGAAGAAGGTGCGAATCGAATCGAGTGGGTTGGTTTAGTAGTGGCTCACATGCTCGTATTCATCACCCCCCCCACCCCCCCCAATCCGCTTCGCTCACCTTCTTCGCATTTATGCAATCTCTCGTCTGATCAAGTCTCCGGTTTATTATCTCGAACTGCCTCACGTTCCTCTTCTGAACCGTCACCTCCTGCTTCAGCTTTTTATTCGCCGCCCTCTCCTTCCTCCTGTACTCCTTGTTCTCGGCAAAGTTGTCGATCTCCTTGGCGTTCTGCGCCGAGCGAAGCGAGGCACATTTTTGGTTGATGAAGCAAGAGCAAAACGAATGAAGCGAGTCAAAAGAATTGAGTGGATTAATGTTAGTTTAGTAGTGGATGTAGCCATTATGTCTGTAGCAATTTCGCTCGCTCACCTCCTGAATGAAGTACCTCCCCGAGTCCTCTATGAACTTCTGCTTCTTCGCTTCCTGCTCCTTCTTGTACACGATCAGCGACTCGAGCAGCTGCTGCTTCCCATTCGGGTTCCTGTAGTGGTCAATTCGCGCCTCCAAATCTTCCTCCAACTTCGACACGAACTTCCTCGGTTTGAGGAACTTTGTGTGGAACGCCGGAGCCGTTGCGGGTCGTATCACGTTCACCAGCTGAACGATTGGTGGCTTGGGAGTTACGCAGCGAAAAAACCCGTCGTTTTGGTCCTGGAGAAATGTCAAAAATGGAAAGGTTTGGGATTTGTTCAGGAATTTAGCATAACCGAGTCGATCTTTTGAGTCAATAAGGAGGGGGTCTTCAAGTTGGTCTTCTTCTGTGGCTGGGTTTGGGTTGTTGGTCCGCGTGGTGGTCTGTGGCTCAGCCATGACTGTTATGTTTTTGCGTTGATATCTTTTATGCCTTATTTGTCTCAAAATTTAATTAAAAAAATAGAAATACTTTTCACCATGCAACGAATCATCATTGTGCTTTTAGCACTTACAATCGAAACATCAAGCTTTATACATCCAACAACGACAAACCAAAAGTTTTTAAAACGCAACAACAACTTCTTAAAGCAGTCTAGCAAAAAAACAACAGCTGTCGACAACAAGAGGAAGGTTAACGAGGAGCTCGAGCTCAAGGGTGAGAAACCATATGTTGGAAACGATGGACAGACAGAAAAAGAGTTCTCGCCAAGAAAGTTCACGGCGTCCGTTCAAAAAATGAAGCAGGCAGGTTTGAACACGAAGGCCGATGTTACGCAGCTGTTCAAACTTTGGGAGGAGAACAAAGTTCATTTCAATGTCATCCACTACGCGGCGGTCTTCACCACCGTCGCCTCCGCGGACCCTCATTTGCTCGAGTCTTCGAACAATGCAGTTTCTCTACGTCTCCTTGTCGAGGACATTGTCTGTAAACTTTCACAATCCCCCGAATTCTTTCACGCGAGGGAGCTAGCGATGATAATTTATAGCGTCGGAAGAATGCAGATTAACAACAGAATATTCTTCAATAGCATCGCTTCCCCTCCTTACCGAGATAAGCTCACCAAGGAGGGAGACGCACACTCAATCTCGAACATTGCCTGGGCGTGTTCCCGGGTTGGCTACTTCTCCGAGGAGCTCTTCGAGTGTATTGACGAGTCGGCAGCAAAAATTGTCAACCAATACGCGATCAACGAGGGGACGACGCAGTCAATCTCGTTGACATTAAAAGGTGAGCGAGCCGACAAATTTTAATATAATATTTTCCCGCTAATCCGCTCGCGCGCAGCATTCGCAAGCTTGGGTTACCAGGGCGAGAAACTGTTCAACGTGGTTGAAAAACATGCCAACGAAATTAGTGCCAACTGCACAGACCTCCACTTGAGTAACATTGCTTGGTCCTTCCAGAAGTTCGGGAAAGACTTCCCTTTCAAGGACTACGAGAACAAACAGCAACTGCTCAATTTCAATGTGATGAGAATCAGCCCAGAGAAAATGAGTAATCACATAAGCTATTTGAAACGTACGAACAACGTGGAAGGCGTACTCAACTTGTTCAAGTACTACGGTGCAAACATGAACCACATCCATTACAGCAATATCTTCGGGTGTCTCGTAAAGAATTACAACACTGACGAGGGCAGAACGGTTGATTTGGTTAGCGATGAGAGATTTTTGGCGCTGTTGGACTCTACATTTGAGCGCTGGAATGCATACAAATACACCGATAAAGTGCCTTGGTTCGATGCGAGGAGCATGGCAACGATTATCTACTCGCTGGGGAAAATGAGAATTAAGGAGATGCGATTCTTTGATCATGTGTCAAACAACAGAACCTCCCAAATGCTACTCGAGGCGCAAGACTCACAAGCAATTGCGAACATTGTCTGGGCGTGCGCGAAGGTAAATTATTACAATTCAACTCTGCTGTGCAACATCGCTAGTCACGGAGCTGAAATCTCGGTCCAGGGAGGCAGCCAGGCCCTCTCGAACATTATTCACGGTTTTGTCAAGCTTTCGCACATCGATCATAGATTATTAGACTCGGTTGCAGACCAGTTTCCTCGGCTTGTTACAACAGGCGACGATCCCTTCGGATTGGCGAGCTTGTTTACATCCTTTTCCATCTCAGGGTCAACTCGAGGGGCAGAAATTTTGACCGCGGTTGCCGAGAAAGGCTCGCCCGATCTAATAGAGAAGCTCAAAAGTTCGTCTGAACAGCTCGTTGCAAACATAATTTGGTCTTCGAGCGTGTACGGAGTTTGCGCGGGAAAAAAGAGCACCATGTCGACGAAGCTGATTTCGGAAATTTGGAACAGAATTGTGGACGACGACCTCAACCGCTATTCTTTTGCCATCGACGGCTACCGCCAGCTCAACCACTTCTTCGTGGCCGCGACAATAGAAAAGGGCGACAGAATGCTGAAGAGGCCTGGGGTGAAACTCTCGCGAAAACTTTCTGAAGCGGCTTTTTTGGAGGCGTCGAAAAAAAACAGCAAGCAAAAGATGCACGTGAGCAACATGCTGGTGGATAGATGCGGTATTGCGAACGTGGAAAATAATGTGCAGGCTGATGGGGTGGGAATAGATATTGCAATTTTGGACCTGAAGGTGGCTGTAGAAGTTCAAACAAAGTTCCAATACCACAAAGTTTTTTGCGATGAAAGTGGACGGTACGAGTTGAGGGATAAGGGGCAAATCGTGGCGAAGAAGAGGCTTTTGCGAGCGTTAGGGTGGAAGGTGCTTTGCGTGGACTACGCGAAATTTGTGACCATAGCGAATAACGGCAGAGGCTCGGAGGCGCAGGTGGAATTTTTGAAAGATGAATTGATTCGGACGACGAGGGAGAGGAGGAGGAGGAGGAAGTAGAGAGGGTGCGTCTAAATTCTGCTTAAACTAGTGAAACTAATGAAAGCTCTTGAACAGCTGCTTGAGGGACTGGTGCCCTTCATTTTCTAATGCAAGAGTATTGTGCGCTTGCATCTCCTCATCAAGCAAAACTCCTCGCTCAGAAAAAGCAGCAGTTATGACCTTGTCGAGCGACGATCGACGAAGCAAATTTATTGTTGGGTAAGGTGCTCGCTTCTCGAAATTGACTGGGTCGGAGCGAGAGAGTCCTGCAAATCGCCAATGCGGGTGAAAGAACGCTGGCTGAATAGCAAACTCGTTTGCTTCAATATCGTCCGAGAGGTCAGAATAAAGAGAGTAGAACTCTTCCACGTCGCCTTTGTAGCTCGAACAAATTAGCATCGTTGTTTCTATACTTGAATCGAGGAGGAATTCAGACTGACTAAAAAAGTCGGAGGTCAGCATCGACACGGTGGTTGCATTGCTGACAACGTATTTGATCTGACTGGAGAGGAAAGGCTTCGATGCGTACGGGCAAATTCCAAGTCCAACAACGAATTCCTTGATCCACTGTTGGGTTGATTGAATTTCTCGTAAGCTGCTGCTGCTGCTGCATAGTCGAAGAGTCGATGATGAGATTGTTGCGGAATTCAAGAAGAACACGTAGCAGAGCGCGGCAATGGCCATCATGTAATGACCTACAAATTGATGCCAAACTCAATTATTTCACCGCTCTCGGCACCTCGGGGGGAAAAAGATTTCCTACGCTCGGTCTCGGTCACCTTATACCCATCACCAATGTCTTCGCAACCTCTTACAAAAAAAATCAAAATTGAACTCTGCTCCGAAAGCCGCCCAGTAAAAAAGGAGAACTCCTTCGAGCCCCCCCCCCCATTTCCTGACTTCTCTCCTCCTCCCCCACCCCCCCCACACCCTAATACGGAGGACAACACCGACTACGTGACCATCGATGGCAACAAATTCGAATCTAGAATTTGGTACCTCAATACCATCAATAGACAGAACCACACTGGGCCGGAAAAAGCCCTGGTCGATGCTACTGAGCAGAACCGAGCCGAGATTGACGAGCACATTCTCAAACTTAACCCTCAACCGGACTATACCAATTACCCCAAGAAGCCCCACCTGTCATCTGCAACTCCCAAATCAACTTCCCCCCAACCCCAAACTAACCCCAAGCCTGCAGATTCCCCTCCTGTTTTCGATCGAATTAAGTTCGTCCAAGAAATTCACGCCAAATACGGAATCAAGGCCGCCATTGCTTCCACTTATTGCTTCAACCTCTCCAGCATGGTTGCAGAATACCCCACGCTCTTTGCTCCAGGAGCTACAATCCCAACTATGCTAATACACGGGGAACCAACAGCCTACTCTTGCGTCAAATTGAAGTCGGCTGTCGTTCACAAAACGCCCGGACCCTTGGACGAAAACAACGACCCGCACTTCGAGGACAAGGACAGAAAGCAGACCCCGACGGCTGATGATCCCCTTGTGAAGGTGGTGTTCCGCTACGACAGCGATGCGTTTGATGGGAGGAGGCGCTCCCCTGACATTGTCATTTCGAATAACTGTGTCGTCAATTTCGTTTTTTGCAGCTGGGCAGAGAAATGGGGGTACGAGAATATGACCGAAAGTTTCAATAACAACGTTAAAATGGAGGTGAGCGAGCGAGCAGCAGGCGAAGCGAGCCACTCACAACTAGTCTAGTCTAGTCTAGTGGCTCAAGATGAGAGTAAACTAAAACAAACGCTTCCTCGGCGCAGTGCAAAAACACCGAGAACTCGAATATTAGCTTCACGGAGGACGAGGTCAAAAACAAAAGGAGGTTGGGAGTGCATCATCCCAAGTATTTGTTGCTGTTTACGGAGGACAAATTATTTGTGGTAATCGGGACTGCAAACTTTGGAGGTGTCGGGAACATTGAGGGGAGTTACGTCTGCATGTTCAACCGAGGTGAGCGAGCGAGCCTTGAGCAAGCGAAGCGAGCCATTCACAACTAGGGATGGTGTTGCTACTAGTACAACTAGTACACAATTACAACTAGACAAAGTACAACAACAACAACTAGTGTCTGGTGTTGCTGGCCCGCTTCGCTCACAGACGAGCATACGAGCCACTACTAAACTAACATTGTTCCACTCATTTGTACAACTCGCTTCGCTCGGCGCAGGCGAGAATATGGCCCCAAAACCCCCGGATGGCATAGAGACGGATTTCGGCAAGGTGATGGCGAATTTCCTCTACTGCGAAGACAAATGTTTCAAGAAGCATGGCGGGCGTGTCTGGCGCGGCGAGCTTCCAAACACGCAATCGGTAAACGATTTTCTCACCTCCCACGTCAAAGACGGAATTGCATCTGTTGAAGACTTCTCACAAAAGTACAACTGGCACGAGGCAAAGTGCAGGCTCATCGCGACTGCGCCGGGCGATCATGCCGGCCAGATCAGCAAATCGAACAAGTTCGTCTACGGATCGCAGGCGGTGGCCAACGCGTTGGCAACTTGCGGGGAGCAAAATAAATGGAGGAAGGTGCAGTCAAAGGTGAGCGAGCGAAGCGAACGAGCCTTCAGGAAGACGAGAAATATATACGAGCCACTGCGAAACTAACAACAATATTTTCAATTCTTTGGCTCGCCAAGGGGGACAAAGTGATCTTGCAACCGACCTCGATGGGAGTTCGAGTTGACGGTCAGTTCGGCGTGAACTTGGGGCGAAACATGCACGGTAAAGATAAGAGACACGAGGAAAACGAGGACGACTGCGACAACGACGAGATTTTGAGAGACACAAAGGTGATCTGGCCGACCATGAATAGAGCGATTGAGAGTAGCAACGAGCAGCGCATTCACGGAAATGGTGTTATGACGAATTTGGACGGCTTGGGCAGTTCTTTTACATGCATGTGGGATGCCAAGTCCTTCAATCAGAGCGGAGCGGGCGATTTCTTGGCAACTTGCCTCGCGAAGTGGGAACCGTCGACTGATTTCGACGATTTGTACTACGAAGGCAGCACCCAGAACAACAATCTGAGGATGATGCACATCAAGTCGTATTACCGCACGATTGGTAATTCATATACGATCAGAGAATATTTGACAACCGACGATGCAGACGAGGGTGATATTTTCCTTTACACGGTGAGCGAGCGAAGCGAGCGAGCCTTGTGGAAGACGAGAATGCACTCGCAGTCAAGTCCGCGAAATGGCTACAGCCACCTACATCCATCCACTAATAATCGCTCGGCGCAGTGGACAATGCTGACTTCTTCCTGCATGTCTAGGGGCGCGCAAGGATTTCCGATGGAGGGCCGGGGCTTGGAAGACGACCGCCAGCAATACTCTAACTTTGAGCTTGGCGTGTTCTTTACTAGCGACTTCAGTGCGGACGACACAAAGGAACACGTTGTGTATGCGTCAGGGCGAAATTTCGACGGTTACGAACACCATAATAAGCACAAGGTGATCCGCGTCCCCGTCCCATTCAACATGGACGCGCCGCTCTACTGCGAACCGGGAACTAATGACTACAGCGAGTGCCCGCTGTTCTCTACCCACGACGACATCAACATTGGATACGCTTCTCATATTCCGCCCTCGAATTGCACGTGCGTGCATTGCGCGAAAAAAACAAGAATTCACAACAACAAAACTGCGAATGGAGGTGAGCGGGGACTAAAAAATAATTTAACTCATAATGAACACGAACACGAACTAACCCACTCAATTCGATTCAATTTGCATCGGATTCGGCGCAGGTGGGGCGAGTTTGGGGATTAATAATTGTAGTATTGAGGACCTTTGCAAAGCCCAAAAATCGTACATAACACAAGATCAAGATAACTATTTCGACAACATGGAGGCATCCGAAAACGTTAATGCCCACGGCGAGCTTTTGAAACAGTACTGGGACGATAGTACGAACATAAAAGTGAAAATAGACGACCCACCAGGAAACAATCCTATCACAATTGCTGATTCGTCTCATAACTTCAAGCTGTAGACAGTAAAAAAAACAAAAACTAAAAGACCTCTTGATTAGATATACCAATCAACTTTGAATATTTAAAACTTGATCTAAAGTCACGAAAACCCCGGAACAAATCTCCTCCTGCTTCCACTTCCGACTTGGACTACTTGGCTTCAGATTTTTCCTCCTCTATATCTACATCTATATCTATATCAGAATCATCCTTCGACTCACTCTCCTCCGCCCAATTTTCCTTTTCCTCCTGAGCCTCTCGCTGCTTCATTAATATTTCCTTTTGGTCCAGCGATTCCAGCCTCGCTCCGTGCAGCCGCCTCATCGTCCTCATCAGCGCAAAAAAATGTTCGTATTCGGTGGAAGCGAGCATCACCTTGATGTAGTGCTTGGCTACAGGATCAGACTCCTGAGAGTTCTCCGCCCGCTCCTTGAACTTCACCTGACTGATTCCATTGACTTCGCAAAATCGTTCCATTCGTTTCTCAAAAAGAAGCTGGAAGGACTGGTAGATGGAAAAATATTCTAGTTTATGCTCCTCATCGTCCTCAAATGACCGGCAATGCTTGAGGAAGAACAGCTCGAAGTCCTTCTGGAAGGAAGAGTCTGAAATGTATTTTACGAGCTCTCGAATGAAAGGATCCTGG
The DNA here is from genome assembly GCA_030267985.1 of Parmales sp. scaly parma. NCBI lineage: Eukaryota > Bolidophyceae > Parmales > Parmales sp. scaly parma. The sequence continues at coordinate 8,960 of BRYC01001759.1, forward strand.
TAGTCAGCGGTTTGGATTGTGTTGGCCATTGTGGCTTTGTGGAGGTTAAGGTGGAGGGTTGTTGTTGCTATTCGCTTGCTTACTGGTTCTCCATTTGCTCTCAAGCAAAGTAAAAAAAAAATAAAAAATTAAGGTTTTTTTGTCCAATCCAAACAAGAACACCGTGCCAAATATAATTATAACTAGCACGTACCTAAACACAAACATGTTGCGACAGGCAGCAGCCCAATCCATGCGAAAGGCGCTGCCGAGAACAATAACTCGAAACTTTGCTTCTGCTGCTCCTGAGATGAAGGGCGATTACACAATAGGTGAGACGTTCCTACAGCTTTTCCACTCCATACCATATATACCAATAACACCAAACCCGAAAATATTCAAAAACACCAACTCACATCAAATCAATTTCCACCGACAATGACAACGACAACAACACTTCTGACTCAACAAACAACAATAACCAATAAAATAATGATAAACAATGAAACAACTACACTACAGTGGATCACACCTACGACGCAATTGTGGTGGGTGCTGGCGGAGCAGGCCTCCGCGCGGCGATGGGTTTGTCCGAAGCGGGTTTCAAAACCGCCTGCGTGACGAAGCTCTTCCCAACGCGTTCCCACACCGTGGCCGCCCAGGGCGGGGTAAACGCCGCCCTAGGGAACATGTCCTCCGACGACTGGCGGTGGCACATGTACGACACCGTGAAGGGGTCCGACTGGCTGGGCGACCAGGACGCGATCCACTACATGTGCAGGGAGGCCCCCAAGGCGGTGCTGGAGCTTGAGGAGTTTGGCCTTCCGTTCTCCCGAACTGAGGAGGGCAAGATCTACCAAAGGGCGTTTGGCGGGCAGTCGCTGGAGTTTGGCAAGGGGGGGCAGGCGCACCGGTGCGCGTGCGCGGCCGACCGAACAGGCCATGCGATGCTCCACACTCTCTATGGCCGGTCATTGGCCTTTGACACTACCTACTTCATTGAGTACTTTGCCATGGATCTAATCATGGCAAAGGACGACAACAACGAAAATAGTAATAGTAATAGTGCGTGCGTCGGGGTCATGGCCCTCAACATGGAGGATGGGACCATCCACAGGATCAACGCCAAGAACACTGTGCTTGCCACGGGAGGGTACGGCAGGGCTTACTTCTCGTGCACCAGCGCGCACACCTGCACTGGCGATGGCAACGCCATGGCCATGAGGGCCGGCCTTGCGAACCAGGATCCGGAGTTCGTTCAGTTCCACCCCACGGGCATTTACGGGGCTGGGTGTTTGATCACCGAGGGGTGCAGGGGGGAGGGGGGAATACTCAGGAACAGTGAGGGGGAGGTGAGTGAAAATTATTACATTTGGATAACAACATTACATTTGGACAACAACATTACATTTGGATAACAACATTACATTTTGATAACAACATTACATTTGGATAATAACAACACACTAATAAACAACCCCCCCCCCAACCCACACACAACCACACACACACACACAGCGGTTCATGGAACGGTTCGCACCCTCTGCGAAAGACCTAGCTTCCCGGGACGTTGTATCCCGTGCCATGACCATGGAGATCCGCGACGGCCGTGGCGTTGGACCCAAAAAGGACCACTGCTACCTGCACCTCGACCACCTCCCGGCCGAGCTGCTCGCCGAGCGCCTCCCCGGAATCTCCGAAACTGCGGCCATCTTCGCCGGCGTTGACGTCACCAAGGAGCCGATCCCGGTGCTCCCCACCGTCCACTACAACATGGGCGGCGTTTCCACCAACCACCTTGGCGAGTGCCTCAAGACCGAGTTCAACGAGGACGGAAGCTGGAAGAGCGACACCGTCGTTCCCGGGCTCTTCGCGGCCGGGGAGGCTGCGTGCGCCAGCGTGCACGGGGCCAACAGGTGAGCGATGGGAGCGAAATACAAATACAAATACTGCGAGCGAGCTTTGAGGAAGGCGAGAAATATAATGCAATGCGAGCCACAACAATCCACAACAATAACGAAAACGAAAACTAACACTTATTCCACTCAAAACTTTATTTTACAATTACAATTACAATTACATTCGTTTTGCTCGCTCGCCTCCCCCCTGCAACATTAAAAATGCACACTATCTCGCTTCGCTCGGGCGCAGGCTGGGGGCCAACTCGTTGCTGGACATTGTTGTGTTTGGGAGGGCCTGTGCGTTGAGGATTGCGGAGATTGCCAAGCCTGGGGATCCCGCACCGGCGATGCCCGAGCACGCAGGGTTGGACAGTTTGAAGGTGTTGGACGATTTGCGGTTCGCGGACGGGGACAAGCCGACGAGTGAGATCAGGATGGAGGTGAGCCGATGGTCGCGAAGCGAGTCAGCTGGAGAGGAAGACGAGCATACTCGCGATGCGATGAATCCCGAGAAATGGCTACAGAACAGACGTTATGGCTAGCTCCACCTACATCCACTACTGAACTTAACATTATATTATATTATTCCACTCAATTCTTTTGTTCGCTCGGCACAGATGCAAATGGCCATGCAGGAGAACGCAGCGGTATACAGGACCAGCGAGGTGCTGGCGGAGGGCAAGGTGAAAATAGATGACGTGGTGCAGAGCTTTGCAAACGTCGGGGTGAGCGACAGGAGCATGATCTGGAATACGGACTTGGTTGAGACGCTCGAGCTCAGGAATTTACTCGGATGCGCGGCAACAACGATGCACAGCGCCGAGGCGAGAACTGAGAGCAGGGGCGCCCACGCCCACGAAAACTTCCCGGACAGGGACGACGAGGTTTGGATGAAGCACACGGTGGCGTACTTCAACGAAAAGACGGGCAAAACAGAGGTCAAGTACCGCCCCGTTCACTCGTATACATTGGACGAGGACGAGTGCAAGTACGTGCATCCTTTTGCCAGGGTATACTAAATAAAATTGAAAGTTGAGGAATTTAAAACGCTATTTGTTTGTTGTTGTTGACGTTTTTGTTTATGCCCGCTCAACGTTATCTTTTCCTTCCTCCTCCTCCTCCTCCTCCTTTCCTCCCTCCATCTCCCTTTTTGACCCTTCCAAAAGCTGCAGCAGATTCATCATTTTCTCAAGAGTTTTGCTCGTTTCTGCTTGAGAAGATCGGACGTTTTCTAGTTCAGCTTTCGATTCTGCTTGAGACGAACGGACGCTTTCTAGCTCAGCTTTGAGCGCGGCACTCGAAGCGTGGGCCTCATCGTTTTCGGAACGCAACTCGGCCATCACCCGTTCACTCTCTATTTTCGTTCGCTCGTTGATTCGGCGGCTTATGTCGAGGACGCGGCCTCCCCAGTCGCTCTTGTTGGTGTCTTCGTAGACAATGGTTGTCTTCATCGTGCTGTTGTTGTTACTGTTGGTGGTGGAGGTGGTGGAGGTGGTGGGAACGATGACGAAAAGCTTCAACAACCATTTCATCGGAAGAACGAAGATCAGGATGATAATCAGTTCGACGAGGAGGAGTGCCAACATCGGCAGGAAAAAGACTCCCTTCAGCGCCTTCCTCAGGAACACTGGGTAGGTTGTTTGCTCCAGTTCGCGCTGGTGCTCATCGTTGGAGGAGAACATGAAGCTGATCAGCTTGATCATGGAGTCGTGGAGCTTCTCGACAAAGTCCAGAATTTTCTTGGACTTTTTTGCCAGGTTCTTGAAGGTCGTGGAGATCTCGGTGATGAGCTCGAACTGGGCTCGCCAGTGGAGCTCAGTGGATTTCGTCATGGCAGCCTCGTAGCTGTCGCCCACGATGGCAATCAGCACGTTGAGCATGCAGACCACCACTGCGAACATGAATCCTTGGCCAAGGAGTCGGGAGTAGGGACTGGTGAAAATCTCGACGTTGAAGTCGCCGAGGACCATCGCGTAAAGGGTCTGGAACGCGTTGATTGCGGTGTTGAAGCTCTTGTCGTTGTTCATGGTCTCGAAGAGGTCATTGCCGCAAACCACGGAGTCTTCGATTTGACAATCGTCAAGTTTGTCCTCGTAGTCCTTGGCCGTCGGGAGGTACACGGCCTCCATGAGGAAGATTGCGTGGCCGAAACCAAACACAACTACCAGCAGAACAATCATGAACGATTGCATGTCCTTGAAGATGGTGGTGAGCATGAGGGTGAAGGTGGCGATTTGCTGGGAGATGGCCTTGATGAGGCCGAGGAACTTCAGCCAAAGGAAGAGGCTGGCAACGGACGCAAGGTGGTCGTATAGGCTGGTGGAGCCCGCGACAAAGTAGTAAATCGTCACGGCGAGGGAGAGGAAACTGGAGATTACGTCTATGTAGTTCCAAGGGTCGCCAGTGTAGTTGGATGCGAGATTCGTTTTCTTTTGTCGGTTTTCGGTCTTTTTCCAATTTCCAATAGATTTCATGGCCGAGTATTGGTAGTACTCGCGGAGGAGGAAGAGGAGGGCAAGGAGGCAGTTGAGAATGGTGGCCGCCATGTAGCGGTAGCTGTTGAGGATGTCCACGGGTTCGTTAGCGAACTTGAAGTGGTAGGTTGTGTAGGAGAAGGTGAACATGTGCACGACGAAAATGAAAACTTCCACTTTGTAAATGGGCATGATGTTGAGCTGGGCGGAGATTTCTAGGAGCACCTTCTGGAATATGCCGGTGGAGGCAAGATGTTGCAGTTCTAGTCCTTTCGAGTCGTTCATAATGATTGGGAGGAGGGTGCGGTTCTCCATCATGGCGGTGGCAAACTCTTCGATCGACTTTTGGAGGGAGGTGAAAGTGGCGTTGTCTTGGCTCTCGCGGGTTGATTTTGTTTTTGCATCGGTGGCAAGAGTCCAGCAACAGTTGAGGAGGAGGGTGAAGTCGGTGATGTACGTGACTGGGTGGTAATCTTGGAGAAATCTAAGCCACGAGAAGAGGTTGAGGGGGAGGGAGTTGGCGATGAAGTATTCGATAGTTTCTTCGACTGCTTTGGAGGAGTCGGCTCGGAAGGCGGAGTAGATGTTCTCGCTGCGGTAGTGGGATTTGGCGTCGAGGACGTGGTTGTAACTGGAGATTTCGGAGAGGTTGAGGCTGCGGCTGCGACAAGTAAAAGGGGTTAAATCGAGGAGTTTGTTGTTGTAAACTGAATTGACTCACCTTTTCGAGCCGAGGAATTTTTTACGTTGCTCTTGGAGTTGTTGGAGTTGCTGTTGGAGTGGGGGAAGGCGCTCTTTCCAGATAGGAAGGAGCTTGGTCGTGACCAGCTCGTTGGCGATGGTCTCGTCTTCGGGCTTTTCTGTTTTGAGCATTTCATTGATTTCGTGTTTTATTGAAGGAGTGACATCGTTGGCATCCTTTAAATTACTACAATTGGGTTTTTTAATAACCAACTCCCCACCCCCCTCAACCTTTCCAATAGCCCCCTCAAGTACGGCAATCTCGTCTGCAAGAGGCTTGTCTTTACTCACGTGATACTTGAAATGCTTCGCGCAGGTGGTGGCGGTCGATTTGGAGAATATCGGGTCCTTCGAAATGTGCTTGAAGACGTCCTGGTAGACTTTCTTGTGCTTTCCAAGCTCGGACTTTTCGTCAATGCCGTCGTCGTCGTCGTTTTGCAAGCTGAAGAATCGACTGCCTGTTATTAAGCTGTTGACGGCGGTGGTGAGTCGTTGGAGGATCGTTTTATCGGTTGCTTTGTTCCCTTTCTCGTAGCACTCGTCGCTGCAACATTTGAAGTCGCATTTTTGGCATTGGTGGTAGGATTCAGAATTGCGGAAAGGTTTTTTTTCGTTGCAGATTCCACAAACAGCCATTGCATGAGGTCCTTTTGTCTTCTCGGTGATTACATGCTTCTTCGGACAAAGCACAAACTCGTCATCGGCCGCATCGCCATTGCTATTTTCGTTGGCATTTCTCTCGTGAACCTTCGCCGCGCGAGGAGAGGCGCCGAAACACAATTTGGTTAAGTAAGGAACTCATTGGCACCCTTGAGCATCATATGATAAAAGTTGCTCACTCACCTCTCGCATCAGTTTCCAAACGGCCCTCAGCAGCATCGTCGCCTCTGAAAACCTGCGCTCCCTCACCAGTGCTAATGCTGCGGACAGCAAAAACAGCTTGTCGAGTTTAATGAGCGTCAAGATGGCCTCCTTCACCATGATCGGATCCTCCCCCTTTAGACCTTCCAAAAGGTTGCTCGCTGTCGTCGGAAACGCAACGTTCGTCAGGCGGACGGTTACGTCATTGCTGCCCGACACGAGGAAGTTGGAGTCGGGTGTGAACGACAAATCGGTTACTCCGCCTGTGTGAAGCGCGTCGAACGTGTGCTTGAGCTCGAACGTCGACGCATCCCAGATCTTGATGGTTCTGTCTTCGGCTCCGCTAGCAACAACTCTTCCGTTGGGGGAGTAGACGACGCCACGGATGGGATTTGAATGCGCGCCGTCGACGCTCTTGACCAAGCTTCCATCGGCAGGGTTCCAAAATTTGATGGATTTATTGTTACTTCCCGAGCAAAGGATTTTGCAGTCGGGAGAGAACGAGAGGGACAAGACGATGTCGGTGTGGCCCTCCAACGTGTGCGCTAAGATGGCACTTCCCTCGTTGAAGCTGTAGAGGTTGATGAGATTGTCGCTGCTTCCAGTAGCCAGCTGCTTGCCGTCGGGGGAGAAGCACACTGCACGAACGAAATGCGTGTGATCCTCAAGCACTTGCACTCTCGCCCACTCGCAACCCTCCTCCGGCTCCGACCAAATCATCACCTTCTTATCATCACTCCCTGAAGCAATGTGGGAGCCTGATGGAGAGACGGTGACGCATCTAACAGTACTATTGTGTCCCTCCAAGGTCTGGACCAACTCGAGGAATTTGTCCCACACCTTTAAATTGGCACTTTTACCGTAGCTGCAACTCACGAATCCCGCGCTGTTGGGAATGTAGGCGACCTTGATTATGAATTCCGGGTGCGCGTTGTCGACTCGAAACAATTCCTTCCCGTTTCTCATCGAGTTGACAATAAGCGCTTTCCCAACACCTCCGCTAACGACATTCTCGCCATCAGGTGAAATGGCGAGACCCACGACTCCACCCGTATGCCCCTTGAAAACCCTCTCTTCTAATCCCTCCCTCCCCCCCCACCATCCTGTCAGGTCCACCGCCTCCTCTACCTCCTCAACCTCTTCTACCCCCTCCTCCACCACCTCTACAACACCTTTCTCCTCAGGAGGAAGCGTCCTCGCAAGGGGGTTCTCAGTGAACTCCATTTTGCTCGGGAAGACTTCATAGGTACAAATTGATCTACTCTTGGCTTTTTGAACCAAGCTCATCACCTCCTTAAAGTGTAAAACACTTAAATGTGCTAAAATTTAAATCTTTCAGCTCAAACGCTCAAACGTAACACTCAGCCGAACCTTACTTAATACAGTATTTTTTCCATCTTCTCGTACTACGTACAAGTTCACAGGCAAAAGTACGAACGTGTAGCTATGTCCGACAACTCCAACCCCAACTCCAAATCCAACTCAACAATTTCGATACGATCACAGAGTGAAATTGACGTAGAGATAGCTCTGGGCAACCCCAGCGAGGACAATAGCAGCAGCCGCAGCAGCCACAGCAGCGATACAAGCAAGCAGCACAACTATCTCCTCAAACCAGGCGCCGATGGCATGAAGGTCAACCTTCCTTGGATTGCAATAACAATGACGATGGAGCTGATAGGTGCGCAATTTACGTTTGCGTTTGCGAAGACTGCGTTCAGTGCAGAAATGAATGCCAAGCCCTCCCTTCCGGACATGCTCCACGACTCAATCTTTGGCATTTGTGACCAGGCTGGCAACCCAATGAACGATCCCAACAACTTGTGTGTGGGTGGGATGAGTGCCTTCTTTCACGATATCCCGGACAAATTGGTGATCTGCAACCTGGTTGCGTTCTTCGCCCTCGCAATTTATAATGGCTACCGCTATTCTAACTGGAGGCGTTTCGTCAATCTTGGGGCCGAGGTGAGCGAGCGAAGCGAGTGCGAAGCTCCGTGCGAAATTGCTATACATGGCTACATCCACTACTGAACTATCCTACTCAACTAATTTTGTTCGCTCACTGCTCTCAACCTTCGTTTAAAATGCGCCTCGTTTCGCTTCGCTCGGCGCAGTACTTATTCCTCCATTCGATTCTCATGATTCTTCGTTGTTTGACGATCAACGTCACAACCCTCCCAGCTCCCTCGCCACTTTGTCGCGGCGCAACCGAGGACACCCTGCCCAAAGACGGATGGATACTGACACAAATAGAATGCAACGACAGTCTCTACTCTGGCCACTGTTCTGTATACACCGCCATCACATGCTTCATCCTTTGCAGGTGAGCGAGCGAAGCGAGCGAGCCTTGTGACAAGAAAAGTACCAAACTTCGTGCGAAATTACATCCACTACTGAACTAACCTACTCAACTACTTTTGGGCGCAGTTACCTGCCCGATTTTGCGAAAGTATTTTGGTTCATTTTTTACCTGGGCTGCTGCTTTATCAGTTGCATCACGGCAGACCACTACACGGTGGACGTCGTAGTTGCGATCTACCTGTCCTTCCCAATTTGCCTGTGGCTTTCGTCAAAAAGGCTGATAACAATTTTTGGCTCGGGAGCGACTAGAGGCTGTAATTTCAGGTGGTTCTGCGAGTTTAAGTTGAAATGTTTCGAGTGGGCGAACAAGTACAACTACTAGAAATGATATTCACGCGTTGGTTTGCATTAATTTGTATTTATCATCATGAACAAGCTCGATCGTTTGCCCGCGCTTGATGATGTGCTAGCCGCGGGGTCCCTCACGACCGAGAGAGCCGCAATCCGTTGGTTTGTCTCCTCGATTACAAAGTCCATATCCTTTTCTATGTGTACGAAATCGTCCGCCTCCTCCTCCTCCTCCACCTCCTCCTCCACCTCCTCCTCCACCTCCTTCTCCTTCTCCTTCTTCCTCTTCGCCTCCTTCTCCTCTCGGACTCTCCTCCTCTCCTCAATTTCTTTAACCTCCTCCGCAACCTTCATCCTGTGCTTTTCCCTCAAGTCGTCAATCTTGCCGTGGGGAAAGCTTCCAATCCACGACTTGTCGTAGCTCATGTTTATCAAATTGTCCGAGGTGATCATCGGGACCTGCTGGGTGGCGTTGTTGCCGTTTGAATTTGCCCGTATGCACGAGTTGTTCCTCAGCACCTCGTACACCCCGCACAAGTCGTCACACTTCAACAGCGCCTCCTGCGCGGAGTAAAGTACAGTGAGGCCAATCCTTAGCAGTACCTTCCTCCCCTCGTGCAGGAACGCATCCCAAACTCTCAGGCTGCTCTCCAAGCTCAACGAGTTCAGAAATAGGCACAGGTACCACGTGCAGGTCAAGGGCTCGAGAAGGGGAACGCAGTCCTCGGAGTCCGAGGAGGGGGCTACGCCGATCGTGACGAAGTGGGCGTGGAGGCGGGGGAGCTTCCACTTCAGGCAAGAGAGGAGGACGCGCTGCTCGGCGCGGGAGCCGACCATGTTCTTCGTGTAGAATTCAGAGGGCAGGAGGTCCTCGATGATTGCGGCGAGGGTCCAGAAGGCCCTGTCCTCCTCCATGTTTAGCAGGAGTAGCGCAGCCAAGAAGTTCATGCTTTGGCAGTAGCCAACTTCGGGATTTCGCACACTGTAGGCGTGCAACAGGCGGCGCAAGCTGTTTATACCCTCCTCCTCTAAGAAGTTGCTATTGTTCGGAAACGTTCTATGCAGGTCCTTTTCGATGTCGTTCGCAACCGGAATGTTGGCTAAATTGCTGTTATCCAAACCCTGGGTTTTCACGTATTGGAGGAGCTGCGCCGGCGCCGAGCGAAGCGAAGCGAGGCGCATGATATGGTTGGCGAAGAAGTGCATGTAGCCATTATGCTTGTAGCCAGCCAGGAGCTTTCATTATTTTTGCCATCATTATTTTGCCAAAAAACAGCGCTCAGCGCTCACCTGCTCGTAGCTCTTCTCGTCGTTATTTAGACTCTTCGCATTCTCGTACTTCTGATAGGCACCGCTGGTGAGCCACCAAACCTGGGAGCGGGTTAGGAGGGGGTAAGGCGAGCGGAGCGGAGACGGAATGAATGAAACTCACCTGCTCGCGAAGGGCGGGAGGCACACCCATGCGAATTCGCTTCGTGAACTTGACCGACAGAGTCTCAGTCGGGGAAGCGAGGCCGAAACTCTTCTTCAAATTCTTGAACGCGAAGTTGTGATGGGACATGGTTGGGGAGGGAGTGGATGAAGCGTTTGTGGATAGATTGTGGGATTTCCACCGTGAGCAAATTTGGTCCAAGGTGTTGTTGCTGTTTATTGAGGTTAGTTTTTCGAGGAGCTTTTCCCACTTTTGTTGGAGTGGGGAGGGGGTGGGGGTGGGTTGGGGTGACGATGAATTGGGAGGAGAGGGGGGGGGGGAGGAGGAGGAGGGCGGGTCTGGAGGGGAATCAGAAAGAATATTTTTAGCTTCGGTCTCAAACCCATATTCACACCGTGATGTTGTTGATTGACGCTTCAAAGAACGAGTGGAGGTAACACCCGCCTCGCGGGTTTGGTTCGAGAGCCAGGGCACAGCTCGTGACATGATTAATATATCTAGAAAAACCAAATAATAATATGTCCAATTTAAAAGGCGACTCTACGGATATGAGGTTATGGGCAACTAGTTGTGCTTTGGCGTGCACCGATAACTTGGATTGCAGCCTCAATGGGATTGCTCCAATGTCACGAGTTTGCTGTGTGATGCCCCATGGTTTGGAAATTCGTGGATAGGCTTGACGAACAGCCTGTGTCATTTCCACAAGGGTACGGGCAAGGCAAGGAGGATGCGGTAACTTGGGGGGGAGGGAGCATCGAACAGGACGGGTTATTCCACTGTTCGTCAACGAATGACTAATAATTGGTCCAACCTCACCGGTACGAATTTCATGATGTCGCCATTAACACTTGGGCTCACAATGCGGCGGCGCCAGTCACGTTACCAATGGTATTTTTGCGATATTTCACATTGGTGATGGTACAGGCGACGAAAACGGTGGCGATAATTGCACCAGTGCAACCGTCAGATCAACCATTCTTACACTAGCAAAAGCCTCTATGGATCGTGAAACCCTGTGAGTGATAACCAACTTGGCGACTGCAACAACCCGGCTCCTTGGGTGCGAAAAATAAACACTCTGAAAGACAGACGACTCATCGCTCACAGGAGCTTGGGAAACTGTTTCAGAGTTCAGCCACGATGGTGCGCCCGAAGGAAATTACGAGGATCCCGTGTTGTTTGTTGACAACAAACGAGGAAATTTTCATGCGTTTTATCACGTGTACGAGACCACCGTGACCGACGAGTGCGTCGATTCGCTTGTGAGCGCGCACATTTTTTCACTAGATGGGATCAACTGGGTGGGGAGCAAGACTTCACCGTACACAACTCAAGTGAGGACGACCGGCGAAGACTCGCCTATTACGGTTAGCACAAGAGAGCGCCCCAAACTCTTCTTCAACGAGGACGGGGTACCTCTAGGATAGAGCCCTACAGCTAAATTTTTTAACTTATTGAGCTTTTCCCTCCTTAACCAAGTCCGTAAATATCATTGGCTCACTTCTTGCCAATTGCTCGGCGTAGAATTCTGCCATCTCCAGCACGAACACGCCTATCAACCCCTTGCCAGCCTTCTGAGCTGCATAGTATACCTCAACGCCCTGCTTCTTATCTAAATCGTCAACGAGATCGACCATCCGCTCAACCACGTGCTCCTCAGAGTACTCCTCGTCGCCGATAAGCAGAAGCTTGAAACGCGGAGCTTCCTCAACTTCGACCTCCACCCTTGTTTTTGGATCTGCGGTCTTTGTCACCTGCTCCGTTCCACCCTTACCCCCACCATCACTCGTTTTTTGTGCTTGCTTCACTTTAGCTGGGGCTTGGGCAGGGGCTCCTGCCATGAAGAGTGTTGTAATAGGTTTGCAGAATTTAGTAGCTCGTACGAATCCAGTGGGAGCGTGAACGGGAACCATGAACCCATAATGCACCGGAGCAAAGGCTAGAAGGAGGATTAAATTGAAAAGCATCAAACGTCTATGTGCTGTGGTGGTCTTTGGGTGTATTGCTTCTCTTGCCAAAAACCTCGCTTGAACATCATTATAATTTATCGTATGCAACTGTTGATGATTCTGCGCATCTTCTCGCTGGGTTCACCCTTGGCATTTTCCAAATTCCCCCGTACTGGTGCTACAATATTTTCCACATTCTCGACACTTAGTTCGACCACCTCATCCTCCTCCTGCCTCAGCTCGACTGCCAACCCCTTCCTTGCTCAAGGAGCAACCCCCCTCTTCTCCAAGCTCCAACCGTCCTTCCTCCCTTCGGCTGTGACAACCTCCCTCGAGTTCCTAAAGTCTCGTTTCTCTGAAATTGAGTCATCAGCTGAGAAAGGCTCGATCGATGCTCGAAACATTCTGCCTGAGGTGAGCAAGCGTGTCGTGAGCGAGCGTGTCGTGAGCGGGCGTCTCGTGAGAAAGCGGAGCGGGGGGGGGCACAGGCAAAACTAAACCAACTAAAAAAACTCACTTCGCTTCGCTTCGCTTCGCCTTCGCTTCGCTTCGCTTCTTTTCGCTTCGCCTTCGCTTCGCTTCGCTTCGCTTCGCTTTTCGCTTCGCTTCGCTTCTCTTCGCTTCGCTTCTCTTCGCTTCGCTTTTCGCTTCGCTCGGCGCAGGTTGAGAAAGCTCGTAGTTCTCTCGAGTACGTTTGGTCAGTCGCTGGCCACCTCAACGGCGTTCAGAATTCTGACGAGCTGCGCGAAAAGTACCAAGAATCGCAGCCCGCTGTGGTCTCCGCCTTTTCTGCTCTCGGGCAGTCAAAGCAAATCTTCAAAGCATTGAAAACCATCGACACGAGCGTTCTTGAAACTGCGGAGAGGAGAGCAGTTGAATCTGCGATCCGGTCCATGGAGCTAGCCGGGGTCGGACTCGAACCATCCAAGCAAGTTCGTTTCAACGAGATCAAGGCTCGCCTTGCGGAACTCTCCACAAAGTTCTCCAACAACGTGTTGGACAGCACGAAAGCCTTCGAACTCACTGTTACCGACCCAGCCAAATTGGCCGGCGTTCCCTCGTCGGCTCTGGGGATGTGGGCGTCATCGGCCAATGCGGAGAAGCCCGACAGCGTCAACGGTCCGTTCAAAATCACTCTGGACGGGCCGTCATACGTTGCGGCGATGCAGCACGTTCCTGATCGCGACATCCGCGAGACTGTGTACAAGGGGTTCAACGGGAGGGCGTCGTCCGGCGAGCACGACAATGTGCCTCTCATCAACGAGATTCTATCGCTGAGGAAGGAAATGTGCGGGATTCTCGAGTTTGATAATTTTGCGGAGCTGAGCTTGAGCAAGAAGATGGCCAAGAGCGCGAAGGAAGTTGAGGAGGTGAGCTAGCGAGCCTTTTGGAAGACGAGAGACAACTTAACTAACCCACTATTTCGCGCATCCTTCATTAAAATGCGCACAATCTCGCTTCGCTCGGCGCAGCTCAGCGACAGTCTCGCGGCGAAGGCGCTTCCCATGGCTCACAAGGAGCTCGCCGACATTCTGAATCTGGCCAAGGAGATTGGAGGGGCGGAGTTTGACGGTGAATTGCGACACTGGGACGTCTCTTTCTTTTCCGAGAGGCTGAAGGAGCAGCGATTCAACCTCAAGGACGAAGAGCTTCGACCCTACTTCAGCTTGGAAAACAGCTTGAAGGGACTGTTTGGAATCAGCAACAAGCTGTTTGACATCACCATCAAGGAGGGGGAGAAGGGGGAGGTGGATGTTTGGAACGACGACGTGCAATATTTCAACGTTTACGATGCCAAGGGGGAGAAGATTGCGGCGTTCTTCTTAGATCCGTATTCGCGTCCGTCGAACAAGAGAGGAGGGGCTTGGATGGATACGTGCATCAGCAAGAGCAAGGTGAGCGAGCGAAGCTAAGCGAGCGACTCACAACTTGTGTCTAACTCACCAATTGCAGGCTCTCAACAATGATATCCCCGTGGCGTACTTGACCTGCAACGGTTCCCCGCCCGTGGACGGTAAGCCGTCACTGATGACTTTCCGCGAGGTCGAGACTCTTTTTCACGAGTTTGGCCACGGACTGCAGCACATGATGACGAAGCAGACTATCGGAGATGTAGCGGGGATAAATAATGTCGAGTGGGACGCTGTGGAGCTCCCTTCGCAGTTTATGGAAAATTGGTGCTTTGACCGGTCCACGCTTTTCGGCATGGCCAAGCACTACACGACGAACGAGCAATTGCCAGAGGAAATCTACCAAAAACTGCTGCTTCAGCGAACCTACGGGAGCGGGATGCAGACGATGAGGCAGCTCTACTTCGGGCAGCTGGACATGGCGTTGCACACCGAATACGTTCCTGGGCAGGGCAAGAGTGTTTTTGACGTTCAAAAGGTGCTGGCGGCGAAATATTCGCCACACCAGCTTCCAATGGATAACGATCGGTTCCTCTGCAGTTTCTCTCACATATTTGGAGGAGGTTATTCAGCCGGCTACTACTCATACAAGTGGGCGGAGGTGATGAGCGCGGACGCGTTCGGCGCATTTGAAGAGGCAGGGTTGGAGGTGAGCGAGCGAAGCGAGCGAGCCTTGATGAAGACTCGAGAGATGAATCCTACGAAATGGCTACAGACATAATGGCTACATCCACTGCTAACCTAACCCACCCAATTCATAAAAATGCGCACAATCTTGCTTCACTCGGCGCAGAATGAGGCGGAAATAAAAAAGTTGGGAAATAGGTTCAGAGACACGGTGTTGAGCCTAGGCGGGGGGGAGGAGCCGAATGTGGTTTTTGAGAAATTCAGGGGAAGGGCAATGAACACCGAGGCACTACAGCGTCACACTGGGTTGATCTAAAGGATAGACGTTGCTGTTTTGAGGATTTTTATCAAATATTTCTAACTTTGAAAAAAATTACATCTCCTCGAGCAGCTCTCCGAAGCTGCTCCTCCGCCTCCTTTCCTTCTTCTCCACTAGGTGGTTTGCCACCGCTTCGTCGGCACTCTCTACGAATTGCAGCCATTCATCGTCCATGAAACTCAGCAGATTGTCGGTGATTAGCTCGGGTCGCTCCACCTTCCACCGTGGATAGCTCGCTTTGAACCACGTTTCGATCTCTCCCCTAAACTCCAAGGTGTACAACTTCATGATTTTGATTGCGTTTATCTTCACCTCGTCGCAGTCGTTCCGATCAAACTCGAATCTTCGGTGGTCCCTCAGTGAAGTGTTGGCCCAAAAATGCTCTTTCCTCGCCACTTCCTTTACGTTCCTGCTCATCACCAAGTATCCTGATAATACACATACCGCCAAAATTGCCCCAACTTGGTTCATCGCAGCAGAATTGCCATTCAACCGGATTGCGACGAACATAGCCAAAATGTTCCATAAATTTGTCAAGCTCCAGATCCTGCCACCCAGTTGATACGTCGAGCTGCTTTCGAAGCCTGCGTGATAGAAAGTTGGCACCAAATACAGGGTCCATATCAAGCGGTTGATTACATGTAAGCCGTTTACATCAGCGCAAAAGCAAGGAATCTTCCTCACCCCCACGACCAAAAAAACAATCAGGAATGCTTCACGGTCCAAAACAAATTAAACCCGACCCACAAATCTATCCCGCTCAGGTTGAAGTATATCAACGCGCGTAATCCAATTATTCCAAATTCTCTCACCAAATCTGCGACGAAGAAACGAGTGCGGGATGCTGAGCTGTCTAAAAATATGTCTCGGGTTGTATCGAGAAATACTCGCTTGGGGTCCGAAAAAAGGTCAAAGCTCACACTCGCAAAGTTGAAAGCCCAAGCTGATAAAGTTGCTGCGAAAGACAGAACTGGAACCAGACTCAATTCTTCTCCTCCCTCCACCATTTCCTTGATTGATTGCATCTGAATTACCAGCGCCGGCAGGTTTTCACAAAGAATTTCACATCCCTTCAAAAACACGTATGTGGCTTTAGCATCTCGAGTGTGCTTTTTGTCCATTGGTTTGTTCTGAACAACTCGGAAAGCTTGATGGGCTGTCCCAAATCCCAGAACTGAAGATAGGATTGCGCCTTTTGCATTTTTCAAGCTCTGTTTTTGTTAGTAGTGCAATGGCGTCATCGTTGTTATTTTTGCTTTTGGCTCACCTTTCCGTAAAAGACGTAGATAAAGCGACACTGCATGTAGGTTGAGAAAACCAGGATTGAAATCATTGCGTTCCTGAAGCCGAGTTGGCTCGTTTCTTGATAAAACCAAATCATGAAAATGTCCGTGAAATGATCGGAAATCGACAAGAAGACCTTCGGCAAAATTGCCCAGAAATTCAGCTTCTTGGCGAAGCGCTGCTTTGCAAATTCCAGGCAAAATGGCCTCAGCCAATGCCCTTGCGCCTCAAACAGGCTCTTGAGGAGAAGGTTGTTTTTCACAAATTGGTCCAGTGCCTCGTCGTGAGAAAGCGAGGTTAGGGCTAGAAGTGCATATCCTCGAGCATACTCAATCATCTCCTGATTGAGTTTTGAGCTCATCCTTGCGCTAATTTTGGTCCTTTTGAGCGCCACTACCGTCGTGTTGCGGAGGAAGATCATCATGAAATCAATGAACCATCTTCGACTGCTTTCGACGTTGACTTCGTAAATGCACTTCGTCAAGCACAGCCACTTCTTGATCACGTCGCTCTGCTTGTCTTTTTGCTCCTTGTATTTCAGAAGGAGCAACAAGTGCTTTGCAAACGCGATCCCGTCTTGGGCAGTCATGTCACTCGAGGCGGTGTACGAGCATCTTATTGTCGTCAGATTACTGCGCAAGGCGAAACGAGTTAGTTGTTGTGCTTTTCACTCCCACTCCCACTCCCACTCCCACTCCCACTCCCATTATCGCCGCTCACCTGAACCACCTATTCATTCCTTTTTTCAACAGCTGCTGCGGAAAGAACAAGGCTAGTTTGCCTCCAAAGTTGAAATTGGCGAAAATTTCGCAACGTGTAGAACGATCACTGATCTGAGTCCACCGTATTAGCATGTCGTAACTCATTCGCACAAACTCCCTGCTGTCGATTTTGGAGTCGAACTCAGAGCCTGCTGGCTCAGATTTCTGGCAACAAATGATAGAATTTTGGTCTGGCTGCTTACTCCAGACTTGGTAATTGAGGGATTCACGACCTTTGAACAAACCCATGAAGGTAAGGTACACCTTTCGATAGATCTGTGCGTGATCGCTCAGTTTCGTGAATGTTTCTTCCGAGCCAGCAGCAACTGGTCGGGTTGGATCGGTTGCCATGGACCAATATATTGCTGCGGACTCATCAAATGACACGGTAGCTTCGCAGGTCGCACACAAAACGAGATCTTGGTTGGGAACTTGTTTCACGAAGAGCTTGACAGCTGGGTCGTAGCTCTCGACTGGTTCCATCGTCGACACGTTTATGTTAAACTTGTTGGTGAAGCTCGATATGATTTCACTCTCCAAATCTGTATAGTTTGGGTTCGAATTTGACATCAAGAGTTGAGTTGGGCGAACATGATCAAGGTGAAATTTTTTGAGCTTCTGTTGCCACAAATTGGTTGTTTCACCCTCATTATCTTCTACGGATGAGGCTGGTGCAGGTGCAATCTTCATGGTGCTTTGTAACGTTGTTAATTTTGCAGAACTCGAAGAACCATTGATAATAATTCGCACTTTCGGAACGTGCCTTAAATATAACATCTTCCAACCCAAAACTCATGGCAGCTAATGCCCCCCCCCAAGCGGCTTCAGCCCCCTACTTCGAAGATGAGGAAGAAGATGCATACCCAGAAACTGATTCGATGTCACGCTCAGCATCCAACCCCCGCCCATCCTCATACTACCCCCCTGCCCCACCTTCCTCCCCCCCCCCCCAGCATTTAAATAACAACCAATCCTCTGCTGCTGCCGCCCCCCTCTTCCCCAACTCCTCCGACTCCTTCTCTGTTCACCCCCCTCCCTCCACCGGCCCTCCCCCCTCAACCGTCAGTAATAGTAGCAGAGCGGGCGAGCGTAGAACAACAGCAGCAGCAGCAGCAGCAACAGCAGCAGCAGCAACAGCAACAGCAACAAGAACGCCTAGCAGAAAATTCAAGCACGTCGTCGACTCCCTCGCCTCCGCCTCCTCTGCCCGTCGATCCCTCCAGTCCCTCCTCGCCTCCCACTCCTCCCTGTCACGGAGGTTATCGCTCGAGCAGACGGAACGGGTTAGGCGCCTTCAGCCCCATTCCATACAGAACAACAACAACACCGGGACGGCAGCAGAAGCGGCAGCAGAAGCGGCAGCAGAAGCAGCACAATCAGCATCAACCGACCCTTCCGCCCTCCCCCCCCGGCGATCTGTAATTTACTTAAAGTGCAACGATACGGAAATTTGGACCACGCCCGAAGGGGGTGGCTCCGACCGCCGAGGGTCGACAATGGCGATAGCGGTGGGAGAGAAGAAAGAGTGGGTCGTTCAGACCCTCGAGCTACGGAACTTTCACCTTAGCTTTGTTGACGAGTACGAGTCTGCAATGCGGGAGGCGGGTGGCCGCAGTCCATCTCTCCCGCTCAAGCCGCTCAAGCCGCTCAAGCC
>BRYC01001759.1:32500-43273 GCA_030267985.1 Parmales sp. scaly parma
CTTATAAAGGAGGGGGGGGCGAGTGAGAATTCGAAGGTGAGTGGTGGAAAGGAGAGTGGTGGAAGAGAAGGATTGTGACGAGTGACGACGGGGAAAGGTTGCGACAACAATTTGTTCGCATAACTTCCAACTTTTCTAACATCTAATATCAAACTTCAACCCCCCCCCAACTCCGCCCTCCGCAGGACTCCCGCGGCCGCGTCCCCCTCCACTTCGCCTCCGTCACCGGCTCCTCCGTTGTCCTCTCCTCCCTCCCCTCCTCCCTCCTCCAAAACGTCAACGCCCTCGACGACGAGCTCCGAACACCCCTAATGGACGCGTGCTCCTCCGGTAACCTACCCGCGGTCAAGGCGCTCCTCCTCGCGGGGGCGGATCCGTCTGCGGTTGCGTATGATGAAAAGACTACTGCGTTGACTGAGGCTATGCAAGTTGGGGATTCTGGAGTTGTTGGGGCGATTGATGCTGCGTTAATGAAGGACGATGTTAGTATTCTCGAGGGGGACCTGGACGCGTTTATTGAGCGGGTTAGGAGTGGGGCCACGCCGGTTAACTTCGAGGCGAGGTGTTGTGCGGCGGATATGGATGTTAAGGTTGATAAGAGGATGCGGAGCTCGAGTACGTTCTTCAAGGGGATGCTGGGTCGAAGCACTGTCGAGGAGGAGGAGGAGGAGGGTCCACAGGACCCTCCTCAGACGGATGAGGCGGAACTTACTATCACGGCGCTATGCAAGGCGTGCGAGATGTCGAACGCCGACTGGGTCAAGACGCTCATCGAGCTTGGCGCCGACGTAAATAAGCGGAGCGGGGGGAGCAAGGTGAAGAACGATACGCCGCTGCTTGCCGTTCTGAGAACGGGGTGCGTGCAGAGCCTTAAAATGCTTCTGCAACACGGGGAGGATCACGTTAATACGAATGTGCTTGGGAGTGACAGGTGAGCGAAGCGAAGCGTGCGAAATTCCTACGCAACATAAACTAAGAACATAAACTAACATATTCGACCACCTCAATTCGTTGCGGGGCGTAGTGCGACCCCGCTGTCCCTAGCGGTCAAGCACGACAGCGGAACGCTCGTGGAGCTGCTGCTCCGGAAGAAGGCTAGCCCGCTGATCAAGTGCAGCGGGATGGAGCTGTTGGACTGGAACGACAGCATAGACGGGGGAGGGAACGAGATGTCCACGCCGCTGTGCCTTGCGGCGGCCACGGGGAGGATTGAGAGGTGAGTTTCATTCCGTCTCCGCTCGCACAGAAACCCACTCCTAACCCACTCCTATCGCAGCTTGAAGAAGATTGTCAATTACTGCGAGAGCCACCCAAACTCCATACAGCCGAGCAGCCGAGATGCGATTAGAAACATCGACGAGCAGCACGGGGTGAATAAGGTTACTGCACTCATGGCAGCGTGCTACGGCGGGCACCTGAAGTGCGTCGAGCTGCTGGCGAAAAAATCCGCCTTCCTCGAAATGAAAGACAGACTCGGCCGGACTGCGGCTCACTTTGCTTGCATGAAGGGAAAGCACCAAGTTTTGGTATTGCTGTGCGGAAAATTTGGCGCCTGCGCCTCAACCACCGACAACAACAACAAAACTTTGCTGGACGTTTGCGAAATGTTTATTTCCGAGAATACCGATCTTTCCGACGACTTGGCGAACATGAGAATGTGCTTCAGCGTGGTTGAAACGGCCAAGAACATAGAAACTAGTTACAACAACATGAACGAGCTGGCCGCGGCCAACGCCAACCGGAGAATCAACGACATGAATATTTCGCTGGACACTATGCAGCGGGAGCTCGCAACCGCGAGGGAAGTTGTGAGCCGGGTCGAAGGCATGGACAACAATGAAGGCATTAGTGTGAGGTGAGCGAGCGGAGCGGTGCGGGGGGGGGGGGGGGGGTTGATGGAGACGAGAATTTTTTTACGAGCCATTACTAAACCAGCACACTCAATTTACCTCGCACCTTCTTCGCTCGGCGCAGGCTGAACAGCATGCTGGAGGTGATAACCGGGGCGAACTGCCTGAAGGATGCGGGCATCTCGACGCTGATGAAGCTCCGAACGCAGCTCAAGGGAACGATTGAAAAGCTGGACCAGGAAATGGGAAAGAGACTAATGACAACGGAGGAACTAGCAAAGGTGAGCGAGCGAAACGTGACAGTGCAAACATCAAATACTGAACTAACCTACTAAACTATATTTTCTCGCTCACTGACTGCTCTAAACCCTTTTTTTCGTTTAAAATGCGCCTCGCCTCGCATCGCTCGGCGCAGTGCCTGATTTGCAAACGAAACCCCCGAACCTGCATTCTGATGCCTTGCCGGCACATGGCAGTGTGCGGGAGGTGCGTCACGAGCGAGCGTTGCAGAGTCTGCCCGATTTGCTTGAGCAACCCCACCAATGCTATACCAGACATCAGTCTGGAGGCTGCAATCGCGAGCACCGTCGCGAGTCCGTGGAACGGGGAGCGGGCAGGGAGGTGAGCGAGCGAGCAAAGCGAGCGAGGCATGAAGACGAGAATACGAGACGATGGATCCAGACGAAATGGCTACATACAGCATGGCTTCATCCACTACTAAACTAACATAATATTATTCCACTCAATTCTTTTGACTCGCTTCATTCGTTTTGCTCTTGCTTCATTAAAAATTGATTTTTAATGCGCCTCGCTTTGCTCGGCGCAGCTTCGGGTTGCTGGACGAGGACGGTGACGGGAAATACGACAGTCAGCGGGGTGGGGTGGGGGAGGACGAGAACATTCCGTACGCACCAGTGGTTGTAAGCAATAGCTTGATGGGGATTGCGGTGGATGGGCGGGAGAGTATTGGTGGGGGTGAAGGCGGGGGTGAGAGAGACAGCTTTAGTAGGAGCTTGAGGGGGGAGGGGGGGGAGGGAGGGGATAGCGACGACGAAGACAGGAGACCGATTTCGTTTAGAACAGATCGTGACAGGGGTGATGGGGGTGGGGGTGGGGGTGGGGGAGGGAGGGGTGGAGGTGGAGGGCCGAGAGGGCCGCCAGCAGGCAGACCTACGAATAGAGCTCCACCAATTGCGGCAGTCACTGTTGCATCTATGTAAAGCTAAACAAGTATATAAAATTGTTAAAATTGGGAGGCTTGCTTTAAAATTGTCTATTTATGAAAGGAGGCGGTGGTGAAGGGCAATTTTGTGAGTAAAATTGCAACTCCATCATCATCTGCAAAGTTCTCAACCATTGCTTGTAGCTTGGCGGCCCCTCCAGGACCAGAAAATCTGACCAGTTGCGATGTTTCTCCAAGTTTCTTCTTCTGATTCACTCTGCCCTCAACGATTTCACTCCAAATCAGAACATTATCTTTCCCCTCAGCTCGAGCGAACTCTTTTGGCGATTCTTCAAAAAAATCTATGCAGCCCTCCAGCAACTTGATCACGAAATCTAGCTCTGCCGAAGGCATGATTGGGTATGACTTAGAATGTTGTCAATAAATTGGTGCCAAAATTGCCGAAAAAAAAGAAAAAATAAAATAAAAAAAAGACCTTTTTCCCTATATAGCATATCCACCTGCACCAGCCTCATCCGTAGAAAGATAATGAGGGTGAAACAACCAATTTGTGGCAACAGAAGCTCAAAAATTTTCACCTTGATCATGTTCTGATGTTGATGTCAAATTCGAACCCAAACTATACAGCTGTCAAGCTCTTCGTGAAACAAGTTCCCAAGGAAGATCTCGTTTTGTGTGCGACCTGCGAAGCAGTCATTTGTCATTTGATAATTGGGAGCAGTATGGTGGTCCAGGGAGACAGATCCACCCGACCAGTTGCTGCTGGCTCGGAAGAAACATTCACGAAACTGAGCGATCTCGCAGAGATCTATCGAAAACTTTACATTATTTTCATGTTTGTTTCAAAGGTCGTGAATCCCTCAATTACCAAGTCTGAAATAAGCCAGGGAGTTTGTGCGAATGAGTAACGACATGCTAATACGGTGGACTCAGATCAGTGATCGTTCTTCACGTTGCGAAATTTTCGCTAATGTCAACTTTGGCGGCAAACTAGCCTTGTTCTTTCCGCAGCAGCTGTTGAAAAAAGGAACGAATAGGAAGTTCAGGTGAGCGGCGATAGTGGGAGTGGGAGTGGGAGTGAAAAGCACAACAACTTGGGCTTTCACCATTGCGAGTGTGAGCTTTGACCTTTTTTCGGACCCCAAGCGAGTATTTCTCGATACAACCCGAGACATATTTTTAGACAGCTCAGCATCCCGCACTCGTTTCTTCGTCGCAGACTTGGTGAGAGAATTTGGAATAATTGGATTACGCGCGTTGATATACTTCAACCTGAGCGGGATAGATTTGTGGGTCGGGTTTAATTTGTTTTGGTCCTGGACGCTGGGTGAATCATTCCTGATTGTTTTTTTGGTCGTGGGGGTGAGGAAGATTCCTTGCTTTTGCGCTGATGTAAACGGCTTACATGTAATCAACCGCTTGATATGGACCTGTATTTGCCAACTTTCTATCACGCAGGCT
Organism: Parmales sp. scaly parma; assembly: GCA_030267985.1. Classification (NCBI taxonomy): domain Eukaryota; class Bolidophyceae; order Parmales; species Parmales sp. scaly parma. Next base: position 36,995 of record BRYC01001759.1, read on the forward strand.
TCGAAAGCAGCTCGACGTATCAACTGGGTGGCAGGATCTGGAGCTTGACAAATTTATGGAACATTTTAGCTATGTTCGTCGCAATCCGGTTGAATGGCAATTCTGCTGCGATGAACCAAGTTGGGGCAATATTGACGATATGCGTTATTTCAAGATACCTGGTGATGAGCAGGAACAAAACGGCGAGGAAAGAGCATTTTTGGGCCAAGACCGAAGGTTCGAGTTAGTTTGGTTGGAACGACTGCGACGAGGTGAAGATAAGCGCAATCACAATCACGAAGTTGTACACGTTGGAGTTTCGGGGAGAGATCGAAACGTGGTTCAAAGCGAGTTATCCACGGTGGAAGGTGGAGCGACCCGAGCTAATCACCGTCAATCTGCTGAGTTTCATGGACGACGAGTGGTTGCAATTCGTAGAAAGTGCCGACGAAGCGGCGGCAAACCAACTAGTGCTTATGAAAAGGGGTTTCCTAATTTGTTTTTCCTATTTTGGGACTAACTTTTGCGTATCTTCACAAATTCTCTACCGCCCAAACACCAAATGCAATCGTTGCGGCTAATCCGCCAAATGAAAACAAGAGAATTGGTGCATCACCACCATCCAAGGTCGTTCCAACCACATCACCGACCTTCTTAGCATATCTTCGCCTAGGACCAGAACATTGTGGGCACCTGAAGCCAACTCCCTGTTCCTCTGAAGCACGAGCGAGACGAGCGAGCCAAATTAATTAAGTGGATTAGTTTAGTAGTGGATGTAGCAATCTGTAGCCATTTCGCGAAATCCATCATCAAGGCTCGCTCGTTCACAGCTCACTCACTGCTTTCATTTATTCACTCACCAAAGAACATTCCAGCACACTCTCCCCTGTTGTAGATGTAACCGCAGTCCTTGCAAACCCAATCTCCCTGCCAGAAGGCATCGAGCCGAGCCTGCTCCTCGGGGGAAGTTTTCTTTTGGCCAAAGACACCCAGTGAGGTGGTGTATGTTGTCGAAGATGTTTGTTGGATTCCGAACTGTTTTTTTCCAATCTGTGGTGCGAAGCCACTTGTGTTCATGGCCAAGAGGGCCAGCGCCAACAATAAACCGTACATGAGGGCAAATATCCGTCCCAAACTCAAAGTTGGAAGAAGTTTAAAAAATCAATGCAAAGCCGCTTACGTAGGTGCATTCTGGCTGCTTCTTGTATCCTTTTTCTTGCACCTCAACTGTCGCTACTCACGACAACATTGTCGTATACTCCCTCGTCAACAAATACAGAAAACATGCTGAACAGTTATCTTCGGGAGACCAAAGGTCAGCTCCACAGGTTCTCTTCTTCCCCCCATACGTCATCCCACACATTCAACTTTATTAGTGGCAACCAGGCCGCAGATACAGATTCGATTGTGTCGGCATTAGTTCTTGCCTTCACCATGTCCAAGTCCAAATCCCAAACCCACAAGTCCCTCAAGTCCATTCCCATCCACATCCCGATTCTCTCCCTCCATGCCACCGACCTAGCCCTTCGTCCCGACACCTCTCATCTTCTGTCCTTAGCAAAAATCGACACCAGCTCTCTGACCTTCATGGACGACCCTCTAGCAAGCAACAATTTTGCGTTCGCAACGTCCATCACCCTAACAGACCACAACACACTAAACTCGAACATTGATGCGAGCAAGGTCGTCGAAATTATAGATCACCACAAGGACGACGGCAACCACGACAATGTCAAAGGGAAATTGCGTGACATTGCTTTTGACGCCAGTAACAGCAAGGCGCTGGTTGGCAGCTGCTGCACGCAAGTGGCCGAGCGGTACCTCGACGACGTATCGCCGTTTGATCACGACGAGTCGATCGCTCTCCTCCTCCTTGGAACGATTTTGCTGGACACCATGAACATGTCCCCGACAGCTGGGAAGGGCACGCTGAGGGACCAAGCGGCAATCACTCGTTTGTCCAAGGTGAGCGAGCGAAGCAGCCTGCAACACAATACACTATTTGTACACTATTTGTACACTATTTGTACACTATTTGTACACTATTTGTTGACTAAGTCGCTTCGCTTCGCTCGCGGCAGCTGATTCCAAAGTCAGTCTCCCCCACCGAGCTCTACGACGAGCTGAACTCCGCAAAGTTCAGCAGAATCTTTTGGGAAGGATTGAGCTTGTACGATTGTTTGAGGTTGGATTACAAGACGTTTGAGGGGGAGGGGGGGGGGAAGAAGTTCGGCTTATCGAGCGTGCTTTTGCCCATAGACGTGATGATGAGAGGGGCCGAGGAAGTGAAAGTGGACATGGAAAAATTTATGAATGAGAAGGGAGTTAATTTTTTGGGCGTCATGAGCATGGTGGTTGGGGAAGAAACAGAAACAGAAACAAAAACAAAAACAAAGCGAACGATGCTGCTGGTTGGGGAAGACGAGGACGTCACCAGGTGTAATAATTTTTTGCTTGAACAAGGAGAGTTTGAGCAGGGCGAGAAGATCAACAACGGCTTCACATTCTTGCACCAGAGAAATGTAAAAATGTCACGAAAGCAGGTTGCGCCGCTCCTAATGAGCTGTTTCAAAAAGTAGAAAAAAGATTATGCAAAATGTATGCCCGCAGCGTTGAATTTAGCCAGCAATTCCAGAAAGTCGTCAATGTCCATTTTGGCGGTTCGTGTCGATACGTACTTCTCCTCGCTCAAAACTCTCTCAATAATCGTTCTAACTCTCGACTCCGCCTTTGCGTTTCCACTGTTGCTATTTTTGCTATTGCTATTGCTATTGCTATTGCTATTGCTATTGCTATTGCTATTGCTATTGCTATTTCCGTCCGCCATCATTTCCTCATCGTCCGAATCTTCCTCCTTCTTTTTCTTCTTGCCCTTATTGCCTTTTATTTTATTTTTACCCTCGTCTCCGTCTCCGTCTCCGTCTCCGTCTCCGTCTCCGTCTTCGTCCACCCAATCATTCATGTCTCCTAAACTGCCAATATTTTCAACTCCTCCTCCTCCTCCTGCTCCACCCCCACTCCCCTGCAAAGCCTCGTGAGTCTTCATATTTTCCTCCAACATCCGTATTGTCGTTTTCGTTAGCAACACGCTCCTCAAAGTTTTGTTCTTCCTGTTGAACAGCAGCTTAACCATGCCGTCCCACTCGGTGAAGTTGACCGGGGGCGGAGGCTTCCTAACCTCAATTCTCACAACTCGACTCTCAACCTTTGGCGGCGGGCGGAAGTTATTTCGGCCAACCTTCATCAGCTGGTCGACCTTCGCGAGCAGCTGGGTATTCACGGAAAGTCGGCAGTAGAGCGACTCGCCAGGTCTCGCTGACAGCCGGAGCGCAAACTCCTCTTGGAACATGATGACCGCACAGCGGAACATCGGCCGGTGGGCGAGAAGCTTGAAAGTCAAGCCGGAAGAAATCTGGTAAGGAATGTTCGCGACACAGACGTCGAAGAACGGAAAGGCAACCTTCATGCAGTCGCCCTGGATCACCTGAAGCTTATTCTGCTCGGGGGTGGACTCCACGCGCTTTATCACCTCGCGGACCATGCGCTTGTCGTACTCGATAGCCACTACACGCTTCACTCGCTGGAGGATGGGAACCGTCATGTTTCCGGTTCCAGGACCAACCTCGAGAACAATGTCGGTCGGCTTCAGGCCAGCCTTCTCGACAATGGCAGTAACGACGGCAGGGTTCTTAAGGAAATGCTGACCGATCGAAGTGTTGGGGGTGATTAAGGAGGCTGAGCCCCCAGAGGTCACCTTGGCCTGCTGGGCTCCCCCGTTGCGGGAAGTTGTGGTGGTAGTGTAGTTGGAAGAGGAGGAGGAAGAGGTCGCAGAGTAGGGGGCAGCATTGGCAGCGGAAGAACGGTTCTTCTTGACTTTTGGCATTGTGAGTTTGGTTGGTGTGAGTTTGGTTGGTGTTGTCTGCAAACGTTGAGCAAACGTTGAGAGAGGTTACGGCTGCTTATTTATTATTTGTAGGGAGGATATTGTAGATAGCTACTCTACGTCTGGTGTTTGCATGTGGTATTCGGAAAATAACATTTTCCGCTCACGAACCACAGAAAGAAAAACCTACATTTCTCCACAAACCTCTCCATTCTCGTTTGAATTAGTTTACGAGTATATTTATCCTTATGCCTAGCAATGAGCACCACGAGTGGATCAAGAATCGTGATTGGCCCGAGGTACAAGGAGTCGTGGTTCACCAAGATAGGGACTTAGATCTGCTCGGGAGAAAGTACAAGGAGAGAGATGAGCATGGACGACTGCCACATCATTGGATGGCAGCGAAAGCTCAGACACACACACATGCTCTTGCCTTTGTGGGCGTGTCGTCGATTTCCTTGAATTACGAGGCCCTCACCACACGAGACAAGGAAGGCGAAACTCCCATCGACATTGCCCGTAGGAGTGGAGCCTGTGCTGAGATCATCGGCTTGCTCTCCCTCACTCCCGAGGAAGCTGATTCGTTAGGTTGGAAGGGGATGGACCGCTTGTACGCACCAGTGGCTTGGTGGTGGAATGAGATGGGTGGGTGGATCCAATCACGATCGTATGCAGACTGTCACAAGTTCATCAATGAGCACGATGACGAGTTGGTGCGTGAAGTGCTCAAATACTACAATTCATATCTTCTTCGAGAGCTTGCTTGCTATAGCCAGGTATACAGCAAGTCCCTCGTGTTTCTTGCCCTTCGAATGATCCATCGACACCCACTATCCCTCTCCGCTGAGGACCCAGTTTACTCTGAAACAGCCCTCCAATGGGCACAAGACCCCGAATTCGATGCGTGCCAAGCGATCCAGCAAATCCTTTCATTAGACCCCACCCACATAACCTCCACCCCCTTCCCCACCCTCCTCCTCCACTCCCTCCCCGCCAAATACCACGAGATCTACGACACCTACAACACCGTCTGCCAGTTCCTCCGCCTCACAGTCTCTCCCCACGACAAAGCGGAGCTGGGTGAACAGAGCAAAGTAGACCATCCTGTTGGAGAACATTTGGCAATTAGAATCCTCTACGACCTCAACCACAACATGTCGCTGGGGTATGCGATCTGTGGACAGATACTCTCGTTCCTCAAGCCTGACCCAAGTTGACAATAACATCAATTTTATTAAAATGCATTTTTTATTGACCCTCTTTCGAGAGACACAGTAGTTCTACACTTCCTCCCCCAATTTTCTACAGCCTCACGGGCACTCCAACGAAGATGGCAGCGCTCTTCTCCGCGCTATTCATTTCGACATCCGCGTCTTCGTCTCCACCCGCTCCAGTATGGGCGGGGTATCCACCCACTGCTGCGTACTCACTCTCCTTCTTCCCCTTTCCGCTTCCGCACATGCACCTGCACATGCACCTCACAGCTTTCACCCCAAGGTACACAACCAGCATGAAACTAATCATGTTCAGCAGCACCGGCAGCGGCATGCACAGAATGAAGAACGTCATGAAAAAGATCCCGAGGCTCCTGCAGTAACTACCGCAGAAACTCTGCCTCTTGCCGTGCGGCTCGGCCTCCACCCTGCCCTCAATGATCTCAGTCACGACATCCTCGTTACTCTCGACGCAGTGCAACGGCACCACGTCGCCAAGTTCTCCCCCCATCTGCTTCTCGACCCTGCTCCTGATCTCAGGGTCTCGGTAAACGGTGTACAGGATCCTCGCCCTGAGAGCGAACATCTCCTTCATCTTCCTGCACCTTCCGCTCCTGCTGACGCAGCAGCGCGCCAGCAGCATGGTCAGGGGCAGCAGGACAAAGGCGAAGAAGAAGAGCATCGCAAAGGCAGCGAAGAACTGCTGCTCCTGCTCGTACAGCTTGTTCTCGTTGACGAGCTGGTTGTAGACGACGACGGTCTCGAACGCTGCTTCATAACATTCATCGGAAACCACGTTCTCCTGCAACGCACTGGCGAAGCAATTGTCGGTGGCCTCGTCGTCGAAAATGGTGAGCTGTTTAACCTTGTGGCCGCAGCCGTGGCCGTGGCCGTGGTCATCGTGGGGCTCCTGCCCCTCATGCCCCTTACGAAGGTGCCTGCCCTTGCGCTTCTTTTTGTTGCCAGAATGGGAATGGCGGTGGAAGAAGCTCGCCGCCTTGGCAATGATCGCAGAGCCAGCCTTGGGCGCAATGAGCGCGTGGCTGTGCACGGCTTTCTGGAACCTCTCAACGTCGGATGATTTGACGAGGTTAAGGTGTCTGTTGTGGTGGTTAGGGTCACGGATTCCGTGACCATTGGCACCGGCCATGGGCTTGGTTTGGGGGCGGAACTGACCGTGGCCGTTCTCTCCAAGCATAGGGG
>BRYC01001759.1:43306-64933 GCA_030267985.1 Parmales sp. scaly parma
GGGGGCGGAACTGACCGTGACCGTTCTCCCCAAGCATAGGGGGTGGGGTGGGGGGGCGGAACTGACCGTGACCGTTCTCCCCAAGCATAGAGGGGGGGGTGGGGGGGCGGAACTGGCCGTGCCCATCCTCTCCAAGGAGGGGGGATGGGGCAGGGAGCCCTACACCGTCTACTTCATCGACTTCAGGCTCAACGTAGTCGAAGATGAGAATGTCAATCTCAATGTCTGAATTCGCCGGACAAAGTTGGGTGACCTCTGCCTTGCAGACTGCCCTTGTATTCTGAATTGAGACCTCGAGGGCCTGCTCCAGTTCCTGTAAAGGTGTTACGAGGGGGCAGAAAGGGTTAGTGGGAAATTTGATGTTGGAGGGGGGGTGTTTCTGTCAAACAGAACTCTGCCAAATTTTGAGCTTCGGACGAGTCGGAAGCAACATACCGAAATTGTTTGTACGGTGGCAGCGGTACCACTGCCTTGCCCATAGGCGAAGGATAGCCCTAATAGAGCAAAACTGGATGAAAGCTTCATAGCGGTGTTGTATCAGTTCCGACACCTCTCGAAACCTCAAGACTCGAGAAGTCGAGAGCTGGAAACTAAAAAAAAAACCAAAAAAGGTCAATATATATCTTCCCTCCTCCTCGTTTATTTCGGAGTTTTGCTCCACAAGGCAGCATTGAGTATGTTTAAAAATTTTTCGTTTCTGGAAGTAAAAAGGAGGGGAAAAACTCTCCTATTTAATTCCCAGAATTTTACAGTTTAACTATGCGTGTACCATCGTCCTCCTTGTCCTCCTGGCACATACACTCCACCATCTTCCCCAAACGAAACTTGCTCAGACTCTACCGTTATCTTTAAGCAGATCTGCGACGATGCTCAAACGTTGTTCTTGGAAGTTTTTCTACTCAATTGCAATCTTGCTGACTGCCCCCGTTCTTAATCACCTTTCAGATATTAAGGGACGAAAGCAACTGCTAGCCCTGAGCATGTGCTTTTCTGCACTTAACCCTCGCCTTGGTTGGATTGCAGCTTTTCGAGAGCGACGTACCGGCAAGCTCGTACTGCACACTTCATGTTGCATCAGGAATTGTTTTCCCGCTTCCAATCTTGCTCTCTGCGATGACTGACTCCCTCAAACAGGAGTATCGCGCCCCGGCGTATAGAATAATTTTTTGACTATCGCCATGGTGGGAATGAACATGTCAGTGTTGATTCAGCAGCCTTCCGTTACGTTTTTAAATTGTATTCGCCCCAAACTTGAACTTCCTTTCTTTTCCCGACTCAACCAGTGGTTGTTGGGAGCATTTTTGTATTTTGCGAGCTTGGTTGCCACAATTTTTCTCCCCGTGGACAAGCTAATCTAATATGGGCAGTAGAAAACTCAAGGAGACGCGCCTCTTGGGGAGCCGGTGTTAAAGGTATAAAGATTAATTTCAATGATGATTCTAAAACATTGACTGGAGAAGAGCTGTTTCGCCAGTATCTATAGTTGTGGCCGGTGCTGGTGCTGGTGCTGGTGCTGGAGCTGGTATCGGTATTGATGCTTCCTCTGATTCCACCAAAAAATCAGAATCTTTTCCTAGACTTTTCAACTTCAATCTTCTCAGCACCTGCTCACACTTTGCATTCATAAACTCTAATAGATGCAAAATCCATGCCACCACCGCCATCACCCTTACTCCAATCACGCTCTCCGCCCAATTCCAATTCCAATTCCAATTTAAATCAGCCTGGTAATGCTGCATTCTCACGATCAGCACCCTGAACGTCCTCCCCAGCCAATTTTCGTAGTTCAGCCGAAACCTCTCCCCTTCCCACGCCAACGCTTCGAAGTAAGTCGGACCCAGTAAACCGTGGTCGGCGATGGGATCGTTTTCCCGCGGGGTGAGAAACACGAATTCGGGCTCTCCCCCCCCATCAACAGCAAAGAGAAAACCGCTATGAAGCCGAGTGGGTTAGTTTAGAACATGGCTCTTAATTTCGTCTTCCACAAGACTAGCTCGCTTCGCTTGCTCACCTATTCAGCGCCGCGCGCGCGCTAGGCACGAACGTGAGCAGCGGATCGTTCACCGAATAATAGTTGATTCGGCGCTTGAAGTGGGGGAAGTCCTGCCTCGTGAGGGCTCGCGCGCCACCAAAATTGATAACTTCGATGCGTGATTGTTCGTCCGGAGTAAGGCTTTGGGCCGCAAGGTAGGTGATGAGGGCGCCCTGGGAGTGGCACATGTGGATGATAGTGCCACGGGGTCCCATTCGTTTGAGACGCTTTTTCAGGTGAGCGAGCAAAGCCTAATTGGGTGGGTTAGATTAGTAGTGGATGTGAGTGGTTTATTTCACCTACACACTCACCTCCACCTCATTCGTCTCAAGGTGAAACATCTTCTGCCTGGTCGCCTGTACAATGTCGCTAGTATAGCCATAGTAATCCTTCCCGTGCTTCATCGCTGAGTGGTTGGGGCAAAAGTGGCAATTTTTAGTTTTGAAGATTGCTTTGATTGATTCGGCAAGGTGTTGGATCTCGGTTTCGTTATGACCAATTCCATTTATCAGCGAGACCGAAGCTGAAGGAGAGAAAAAGCTCCTACTTCGCGGTCTCTTCAAATTAGCTGAAGCTGGGGATGACAATGAATGCTGCGCAAGAACACACACACACAGGGGCAGCCACCACATCATAATAAGGGCAAAAGTTCAAAAAGTTTTTGTAGTTTGTAAATTACTCAATACTAGGTTGAAATGCGAGTTCCTTACTTGCTATATTTGCTATATTCTATTTCATGGGTTTCGGGATTCAACCAGTCCCCCCACACGTCTCTAGCAACAAGACATTTTTCGACCAAAATAATTTCCTCTGACTCCTCTGAGCCCAAGCCTCCAGTTACGCAATTCTCCTCCTCCACCCTCCCCTACTCCCCCCCCCCCTCCTTCTCCTCCTCCTCCTCCTCCTCTTCCTCTACCCTGCCTCCCCCCCCCCCCCCCCCCCCCCCCCCCCCCCACCCTCACCCTAAAACAAAAAGCCACAAAGCTCACAAACACAATGGTTAAATTCACCAGGCCGCACACAATTCGTGGCACAATCCTTGCCTCCATTGCGGGAACCACCCGCGCCCTCCTCGACTCCCCCAACGTGCCATTGAACTGGGCGATCCTCCTTCCCCGCGCCTACGTCGGGATGATCGCGCTCCTCCTTGGGAACGCCTTCATTGTTGGAATAAACCAAATTTACGATGTCGAGATTGACGAGATCAACAAGCCGTTCCTCCCGATGGCTTCGGGGGAGCTTTCGAAGCGAGCAGCCTGGGTGGCTGTGGCCGCGGCGGGCATAACCGGCCCGTGCATCGTCAAGAAGTTCTTCTCCCCATTGCTGTTCCAGCTCTACATGCTGGGCATGGTGCTGGGCGGGATTTACAGCATTCCAGTGATTAGAACGAAGAAGAATCCATTCTTGGCGGCCGTGACGATTGCCACGGTTAGGGGTTTCTTGCTGAACTTTGGGGTGTTCTATGCTGTGAAGGAGGCGATAGGGGCTCCTTTCGTGTGGTCGGCGAAGGTGAGTGTGGCTTGTGAGCGAAGCGAGCTGTGAGCGAAGCGAACTGTGAGCGAAGCGAACTGTGAGCGAAGCGAACCAGCAACACCATACACTAGTTGTGACTAGCGAGCTGTGAGCGAAGCGAACCAGCAACTCCATACACTAGTTGTGACTAGCGAGCTGTGAGCGAAGCGAACCAGCAACTCCATACACTAGTTGTGACTAGCGAGCTGTGAGCGAAGCGAACCAGCAACTCCATACACTAGTTTTGACTAACTCGCTTCGCTCGCTGCTTCGCTCGCTGCTTCGCTCGCTGCTTCGCTCGCTGCTTCGCTCGCTGCTTCGCTCGCTGCTTCGCTCGCTAAATCACTCAGGTCAAGTTCATTGCGAGATTCATGACCGTGTTTGCCACCGTAATTGCAGTGACCAAGGACCTCCCCGACGTCGAGGGTGACAAGAAGTTCGCGATCTCGACTTTCGCCACGAAAGTGGGCGTTGCAAAGATCACCAAGTTTGCGGTGTGGGCGTTGCTGGCCAACTACGTATCCGCGATTGGTCTTGGCTTATTTGCGAAACGGTTCGTGTTCAACCGGGTTCCCATGGTTGTGGGGCATTTGGTGCTGGGAGGGATATTGTTGAGGAAGTATCGAGCAGTGGATGCCGATGACATGGACACTGTGAAGAAGTTTTACGGCGGAATTTGGGAGTTGTTCTACGCAGAGTATGTGTTGTACGTGATGATATGATAATGGCATAAAATGGCTGTAGAGAGAAGATTTAGGATTGGGGGTTACAATATGACATCATGCATTCTCTAGTTTTCTATTATTATATATAACGTTTTTAAGCGTTGGAGGCAATCCTCGCCCTCAAACCAGCCTCGTCAGCCCCACACATCTCATCCACCTTAACACCTCCTTTGTAAAACTGGAAAGTTGGCATCGCAGAAATTTCACAGGCCTCCGCAGTCTCACTGTTCGCGTCAACATCTACCTTGACAAAATCCACATTTCCCATCTCCTCTGCAAGCTTCGCAAAGATAGGTCCAATCATCTGGCACGGTCCGCACCAGGTAGCAGTGAAGTCTACGACAACGAGTTTGTCGGAGGTAAGAGTGGCATCGAACTCAGCCTGTTGGCGAAGGGTGAGTGAGTGAGTGAGTGAAAAAAACATGATAGCGAAAACAACCACAACAACAACACAACCACATATCACATCACATCACATCACTCCTCATTAGGCTTCAATAGCCGCCACAGCTGTATGTCTTGGTCAAACCGCAACCGAATCAACAATCGCCTCTTCGTTGCTATAACCGTCTTTGGGACAGTTTCAGAATCTAGAAGAGGAGAATCCAGAGTGTACGCATATTCTCCGGGCCCACAACAGAACATACACGGTTGGTTACGTACCTTAGTAGCAAGTAATTTGACCATGATTGAAGTGATTTGTGCTAAGCAGGAAAGGAACGATGGGAGGGAATGTTGGAACAAGAGGAAAAAAAGAAACAAGATTGGAAAATAACCACGATGAGCGATGTTGTTAGTGGAAATTTTTGAGTATCAAACAAGTATCAAAATGAAATGGAGTAGAGCGATTAATGGGACAAATCACTCACGAGGATGAGCTAGAATAAATGATTTTGCCTCACTTTCCTCCGAATATTGTCACATTGTTTTTTTTTTTTACATTGTGCGATGGATCACGCGAACCAACAAAAACAAATCCAAAAATTAAGCTCAAGTAATCCCACACTCTTCTCAAATAGCAAATAGAATAGCTTCCATGTGTGGTATTTTCTCAATATTCAACTCTACCCTGTCCGAGGCCGAGCTTCGTAAGCTGATGATTGAGTGTTCCACGAGTCTCCGGCACCGAGGCCCTGATTGGTCCGGTTACAAGATTATGGGTAATAATGCGATTGCCCACGAGCGCCTAGCCATCATGGATCCTGAGTCAGGATCCCAGCCCATCATGTCGTCCGACGGTACGATTTGCATCGCAGTTAATGGGGAGATTTACAATTACAAGGATCTCTACAAGTCAACTTGTCCCACCTATGTTCCCCAAACTGGCTCTGACTGCGAGGTGCTGCTTCCCCTGTACCAGCAGTTCGGTCCTTACGGGGTGGTCCCCCCCTCCGCTGTAGCCTCCGCCTCCGGCTCCGGCTCCGCCTCCGCCTCCGCCTCCGCCTCCGACACCCCCCCCTCCACCTCCACCTGCACCCCCCCCTCATCCCCAACGTTCGCAACCCTCCTTCGAGGAATGTTTTCATTTGTGATTTACGATTCCACGAACGACTCGTTCTTGGCCGTGAGGGACCACATGGGCATCACCCCCATGTACATTGGTTACGGCAACGACGGCTCCGTCTGGTTCGCCTCTGAGATGAAAGCTCTCGCGAAGCACTGCGTGACTTTCAAGCAGTTCCCCCCCGGGCATTCTTTCTGCTCCACAGGGGAGCGAAAGAACGAGTTTGTTCGGTGGTACAACCCGGACTTCGTCGTGGAGAAGACCCCCATTGGTGGTCCGCTTCCCAAGGCGAAGTACGACCCTGTCAAGCTGCGCGAAGGTGAGGTTGTTTTTATATTTTTGATATTTTTTGATAATTAAGAATTATAAAAAAATAAAATAAAAAATAATTCAAAATTTCACTCACCCAAACACCCCACAACCCCAACCCAGGCTTCGAGCACGCGGTGATTCGCCGCATGATGAGCGACGTGCCTTGGGGCGTGCTCCTCTCTGGCGGGCTGGACTCGTCCCTCGTGGCCTCAGTCGCATCCAGGCACATTTCCCGGAAGAATCCGGACTTCCCGAAGCTCCACTCCTTCTCGGTGGGCCTTGCCAACTCCCCGGACCTCAAGGCTGCCAAGGAGGTCAGCGAGTACCTGAACACCACCCACCACAGCTACGAGTACACCATTCAGGAGGGTTTGGACGCCGTTCGCGACGTCATCAAGTGCCTGGAAACGTACGACGTCACCACGATTCGAGCATCGACTCCAATGTACTTGATGGCTAGGAAGATCAAGGCCATGGGGATCAAGATGGTTCTGTCCGGGGAAGGTGCAGACGAGGTCTTTGGCGGGTACCTGTACTTCCACAAGGCGCCCAACGAGCGCGAGTTCCACGAGGAGACTGTCGACAAGCTGTCCAGGCTCTACATGTACGACTGTCTCCGGTGCAACAAGTCCATGTCTGCGTGGGGCGTCGAGCCCAGGGTCCCGTTCCTCGATGCGGACTTTCTCAACATGAGCATGTGCCTGGACCCCAAGGAGAAGATGATTAACTGCGGGCCGGATGTCCCCAAGGAGGTGAGTGAGCGAAGCGAAGCGAAGCGAGCGGCTACATCCACTACTTAGCTAACCATAACCATAACCATAACCATAACCATATTGGGACGCAGAATAAGCGAATCGAGAAGTGGGCCATCCGCAACGCCTTCGACACCCCTGACGACCCCTACCTCCCCGACCACATCTTGTGGAGGCAGAAGGAACAGTTCAGCGATGGCGTTGGCTACGGTTGGGTGGACAGCTTGGTGGACGCAGCGAATGTTGCCGTCACCGACCAGCAGATGGAATCCGCAGCGAACCGGTTCCCCCACGGGACTCCGGCGACCAAGGAGGCTTTCCGCTACCGGGCCATCTTCGAAGAGTTCTACCCCGGCGAGGCAGCGGCCAAGACCGTGCCCGGCGGAAAGAGCATTGCTTGCAGCACCGAGAGGGCGATTGCCTGGGACGCGAGGTGAGCAGCGAGCGAAGCGTTTACGTGCACATGACCCTGATCTGGACCGTCTCTGAACAAACCCCTTGCACAAAACGATGCGCTTGGCCGAACCCGCCAATTTTGAGCGTCTAAATAAAACCTCCATACGTTGGAGTTACGGAAACTAAACTAAACTATACTAAACTAACATTTAACAACAGCTTCGCCAACAGGTCAGACCCCTCTGGGAGGGCTGCGGGGGTGCACGAGAGTGCGTACGACGAGAAGTTCACAGTCGAGATTGGTGGTGGTGGGGAGAAGGCAACGAAGAAGCAAAAACTCTAAAAAAAGAAGATGTAAAAAATTTAGCAATTTTTAGGAGGCAAAACACATCTTTACATATTTAAAAATACATCCACTACTAACGATTCGACACCAGCAAGCCTGCCGGCACCTGACTTGTTGTTGTTGGGGCAAAATCAAACCCCAAATTCTTAATTTCCTCGCTTGGGATTCCGATCTCAGACATCTTGTCGCTGTACGTTCGTAATCCGTCGTTGTACGCCTTGGTCATTTTCATCACCGCATACTGCAAATCTTTAATGTGAGCGTTTCTGTCATTCAGCATGTCGTCCAAGCTGCCTGTAATACCAGCCAAGTCTCCCGGATCTATGTTAGCAGCCTGCACAACTTCGTGCAGTTGAGCCTCCGCCTTCTCGATGTTTTGGCTCACGCCCTGCAGTTTCTGTTCCAACACCAGATTCTTGAAGTCGCTCTTGGCCTGAACGTCCTTGACCGTTCGCTCAAACGAGTCGTACAACTCGTCCCTCTCCTTCTCGCTCCTTTCGTATTTGACCTTCAACTCCCCCTGGTTCACTATTGTTTGCCCCAACTGACTCTCCATCTGTAATAACCTCGCCTTTGCGTTCCTCAAGCTCAACCGGTCCTTGTCCTGGTCCTTCAGCTGCGCCCTCAAGTCCGCAACCTCTGCCACGGCCGCGGACAGCGGCTCGCTCAGCCTCTTGTTCTCCTGGCTAATGTCGTACATGACCTTCTGAATTCCCACGGCCTTCTTCTTCTTCTCCACCGTCTCGTTCTTCAAGTCCTTGATCAGCTGCAAGTTGTCGTTTGTAATATCGTTATAGTACGACTTCATCTGCCCAAAGGCCTTCTCGTGATTTCGCATCAAGTCGTTGATGTGCAAATTCTTCCTCTCTTCTATTTCGTGAATGTCAACCTTTCGTCTGAGCTCTAGATCGTCTTCCAACTGGCTCGACTTCGCCTCGCACCGGGTTCTTAGATCGCTCAAATTGCTCTCGAACCCTTCTCTCATGCTCAGTATGATTTTCTCGTGTTGCTGCTTCACCGTGGCAATCTCCTCCGCGTTAGTCAAGTCCCTCTCCCTCAATGTGTCCTTGTAGCTGCTCTTGTCCTTCTTGTGCCCCATAACCCTGCTCTCGCAACTCCCGTACTCGTCGTTCTCGAAGCCACTGCGCCGAGCGAAGAAGGTACGAATACGATTTGAGTGGAATAATTTAATTAAGGTTAGTTTGGTAGTGGCTCGGGTCTTCATAAAGGCTCGCTCGCTTCGTTCGCTCACCTGCTATCAATCTCAATGGCCTTCAAGTTGTTCTTGTGCTCGTAGTCCAAGTGCTTCACCTTCTGCACGTACACCCTCACCTCCACTCGATGGTTGTCCTCCATTAACTCCATCTGGCGGTCCTTGGCGGCGATGAACATCTCCAGCTCCTTCACCTCATTTCGTGTCACATCGTAAAAGGTTTGCACCGTATCTCTCTCCAGCTGGGTCCAGTTTCGATCAGCTTGGCACTTCTCGAGCTGCTGGGCAAGCATCGGAACCACTTCCTTTAGCATGTCTATGTCCATGCGGTCCCAGTCGGTCTTGACCTCTGTTGTTGTTGTGTGAGTTGGTTTTGATGAGTTGAAAGAGGTTGCCATTTCAAAGTGCAGACTCACCTTCTTCCTCAGCCCCCTTCTTCCCCTTCTTCCCCTTCTTCTTGGGCATGATTGATTGATAAGTTGTGTGAGTTGAAGACTTGAAAATTGTAGAAAAATTGAAAAATCGTAAAATCCTAACTTCTCAACTGAACAACAAAACCTAAGTTACCAATCTTTACACAACCCTGCACAACCCAGCGCACTTCTCATCCGTAATATAACATCTTTACCGATCCCTCTATAATAAATTAAATCCAAAAATGGACTCTCTTGTAGCAGCAAGAGCCCCAAAACTTAAGTCAGGTTGGGATCGTGAAGCAGCCTTGTACGAGATGAAGAAGAGGTCGAGTGTGGCTGAGCGCCTCTACTCAGACGCCAGTGGACAAAACCCTCGTTCTGCCCGCGCCACTCGCCAGCGGGAGCAGATCCTTTCTTCCCGGCCAGAGCCGGACGTGAAGCCCGAGGGATATGCGTTAATGGTCAATGCTCCCGAGATGCTGAACAGCAGCCGTCCTACGGCGAGGCAGATTGGATACAAGTCTCCTTCCAAGGCTATTTGCAGTGGGAGGGACGGCTCCGCTGCGGGAGAGCTGAGCAAGAAAAAGGTGAGTGAGCGAAGCGAGCGAGCCTTTGAGGAAGACGAGAATACTCGCGATGAATCTCGCGAAATGGCTGCTGCAGACGGCTACATCCACTACTAAACTAACATTATTCCACTCAATTTTTTTGGCTCGCTTCACTCGTTTCGCTCTTGCTTCATTAAAATGCGCACAATCTCGCTTCGCTCGCAATGCAGGCTGACTTCGGTTCGGGTCACCCACTTTGGTCGCCCTACTACCGCCCCAAGGGAAAAGATTCCGAAACTGGCAAGCCGATTATCCCAATAGACTATTTTAAGCAATCATCGAGGGACATTGGATCCTTTAAAACTGACCCAACATTGGTTGAGCTCGGTCCCATGATGCTGGCAGCGAATGCCAGGTTGGCGGAGAATATCAAGGCGGAAATTGCCCACAACCCGTACCCTAAGCACTTGAACATGACCCCTAGAAACTCAAAGGGGGCCAAACTTCCGTTTCCAAGAGTCCCGATCGAGGACCACGAGGTTGACAAGCTGCATAGCAAGTTCTTCGTATCGGAGAAGCCAGAACAAGACGAAGAATTTGTGCGAAAATTCACAAAGCACATGTACGCCCAGTTCCACAAGCGGTTTAGTACGCTGGAGGACATGGGAAATGATCCCTTCAAAAAAAGCAAGGAGGAAATGTTCCGAATGAAGAACGAGGCCAAGTACAGCAGTAAGTTTGTGGGGCCGTGTTTTGACATGGGTAGCAGGCCCAACTGGAACTATAACGAGTATCACGGTGGCACGGCAAATCTGTGAAATTGTCTGTATAAAAATTTGTTCTACCGTTATGTTACTTTTCCTCGTCCTCATTTTCGTCTTCGTTTTCATAATGCATATCCTGCAAATCCTTGTTTGGACTAAATTGAACACTTTTTAACCTCTCCCTCCGCCACTTTTCCTTCTCGTTCTCCTCATTCATTCCTGCTTCTATGTGCATTCGCTGATTCATTTTGTCCAGCTCAATGTCGTGCTGACGAGACATGTCCGCAAATTTCTCCTCGTACAGCTGTTGAATGTTTTGTTCGTCGAGTTGGTGCCTGCGCCGAGCGAAGAAGGTGCGAAGTAAATTGAGTGGGTTAGTTTAGTAGTGGATGTAGCCATAATTATGTCTGTAACCATTTCGCGGGATCATCGCTCGCTCGCTCACCTCTCCTTCTCCTCTTTCAACGCAGTGTGCATCATTTCGGAGCTCTTCAAAATCTCCTGAATCGCCTCTCGGCGCTTGTCCTCCTTCTCCACTGATTCGATTTTCAATTTGTCGTGAGCCTTGGCGAGTACTTCCAGCTTCAGGCTAGATTGTTTAAAGCTGTCCCTCTCGTCGTTAACTTGATCCCTCAGCGTTTGAATCTGCGCCAAGCGAAGAAGGTGCGAATACGAATTGAGTGGAAAAATATATTGTTTTTTTAGTAGTGGCTCGTATATATTTCTCGTCTTCATCAAGGCTCGCTCGCTTCGCTCGCTCACCTCCACGTCCTTCTCAATCTGCAATTCTGTCTCGAGCGTGTGCTCGATATCAGCTTGCTCGACTGCAATTCTCAGGGCGGCAACTTCCCTGTCCACGCCGTTTAGTTGAGTGTAGTGTGTGGCATTTGGTTGGTGTGCCACACCAACGCCCAAATAGGGCTGGTTCACCACGTGCGGATAGGAGTTTGGCTGTGACGTGTTGATGAGCACTTGGCGTTGGCGGAGCAGCTCCATTGATAGGAGCTTGTTCTTTCTTCGCTCTTCCTGCAGCAAGGTTGTCGCCGCGGCGTCTCGTTGGCTTGGGGGGGGTTTGGGTGGGTGTTGGGATTGGGATTGGGATTGGGATTGAGAGCGACGGTACAGCGGCTCACTGCCACTGTATTCGTCGTTCGTGTTCAACTGGTTAATATGCATGGGCGGCGGGGGTGGAGAGGACCCTCCATTTGAGTTTCGCAAAAGTTCCTGAACTGAAGAAATGTACTGATTCGCCACGTTGCTGTTGCTGTTGCTATTGCTGTTGCTGTTGCTGTTGCTGTTGTCGAATTGCTCTTGCTGTTGCTGCTGACACATATTCACATTCATGTCCAAATCCATGTCAATTTCCTCCCCCCCTCCCCCTCCAACCCGGCCTCCCCCCCCTCCCTCAGTCCGTAAATCCATCACGTCTTTGGTCAAATCCATGCACCTCTCACGCCACCTCCGCTCCTTCTTCAATTGCTTGGTTAGAGCTTTCCGCGCACTCTTCTCGCGATTCAAATCCAACTTCAAATCCTCAAATAGCGCTTCAATGTTCCTTCTCACTCGCTCCTCTTCCATAATCTCCCCCTTGAGCTTCTCCATTGCGTTGTGGTAAAAATTGTGCGCTTCGTTGAACTGGGTTTGAAGGTCAAGGAGCTGCAGTTCGCTTTGCTGCTGCTCCTGCTTGAGCTGGGCTGCATGGTTAGTCCGACACTCGTGCAGGCGGTTGGCCCATTCCTCGTTGTACACCGTGAGCTGGTCCTCTGCCCGGGTTATTGTGGATTGGGAAACCTTGGTATACTTCTTCAGTTGTCCCTCGAAAGACTTTCTCATTGTAACGAACTGAGTCTTTGTGCTGTCCAGCTCCTTATCTAAAGAGTTTTTCTCCAAACTCATCTGGGTCAACCGCGCGTGCAAGTCCGAAATCTCGTTCTGCGCCGAGCGAAGCGAGGCCTATTTATTAATGAAAGCACGAGCGAACCAAGCGAGCCAATGCAGCCGTCCGTCTACATTAGCTCGCTAGCTTCGCTCACTCACCTGCTGGTTGCTTGTATGGGACGCCCACCTGTGCTTCTCGTCTTGATGCTTCTGTTCACTTGAATTTTGTTTTTGTTTGAGGTGGTGAAAATCTTCGGCAATTTGCTCGCATCTGTGCTTCTCCCGTTGGAGTTGAATGCTGAGTTGAGCATTATTGCTAATCGTTGAATATTGTTGGTGAACGTTGGGTGATGGTGTAATTGCATGTTGATGGTACCGGTTTTCCGGGGAGGGGTTCGTGTCAACATAGTTTTCAAAAGGTTTCATGTTCTTGCTGCTGTTGCGAAGATACTTTTTTAGCAGTTTGCTTTTGTGAATAAGAATTTGAGCACACTCAAATAAATGCAACACTTCCAACACCAACAGCTAATTTGACCTTTTAAGCAAAAAAAAGCTCCCCAACACGTCCACAAATTATGGAAATGCACTTAGAGCAACAAGGCAAGCTGCTGGTGGAAAGGCTTCGGGGGTTTGGCTTCGAAGACGACACAAACGTCTCCCTCTTCCAGTCTGTTGTTGAGGGTTTCAACAAGCTAGCCATGAATATGAACCACGATAACAAGTCTGATTTTTCTCGGTCGAAAGTTTGGCTCATGAAAGCATTGAAACTAACGAGCATGAGCGGGCTGGAAAATTCTCCGATTCCAATAAAAACCCTCAGGTCTGTAACCTTGAACAACATGGCGTGCATGTACAAGAGCAAGAATCAGCTTGACAAGGCGCTCGATCTGTTGAAGCAGGCAGTGGCGGATTCTTCCCAGGACGAAGTGCCGCACCAGCAGCAAGCTGTGAGCCACAGCAACATGTGCGCTATTTTGTCGAGCTTGGGCGAGCACGAGCAGGCGAGAAAGCACGCCAAGGTGAGTGACTAACTAACTACTAACTAACAACTAACTATCTAACTAACTAACTAACTCTTGATCAGCTTGCTGTCACCCACTGCAAAAAAGAACTGAACGCCTACAACAAGGAAAACGATCCAACAAATCTCACCCCGATGCTTATTTCCAAAACAATTTCCGCTCTGGCAATTGCCTGCCACAATCTTGCGGTTGAGACTGAATTCACTCAAGGGGACAAGTGTTTGCATTGGTACAAGCGTGCTTCTGAGCTCTGTCGCGTGGGAAATAGCAGCAAAAATTCGGAGGAATTGGATTCTGTTGTTGAAAAAATTTGTAACGATTACGTTTCGGCGAAGAAGAAATTCTCCGAGCAAAAGAAGAAACCAGCTGCTGCAGTAACACGGGCTAGCTCGGCAAAGGGTGGTGGGACTTCCGCGGTTGCGCGGTTACGCGATATTACGAATGAGCAGCAGCAGCAGCAGCAGCAGCAGCAGCAAATTGTCCCCGAAACAACAAACGAAGTTATAAATCCGAATCCACCACCGAAACCTCCAACACCAAACAAACACCACCAACACCCCGAAATAAAGAAGTACCCCCCGTTGGGTTCGAAACCCAATCGTCCGAAATCCGCCGGCGACGCCCGCGTTTTGGGCGCAACTGTGGACTCGGATAAAAAAGTTGAGCGTCCCAGAACGGCAGCTGTTGCCGGTCGGGGGGACACTCCAGCACCGACACAAACACCGACACAGACACCGACACCGACACCAACACAAACACCGACACCGATACCGACACAAAAACCAACAACAACAACAATTCCAAATCATAACCAGTACATTCACACACACCCTCCCAAGGAGCACAACATCGACCCAATGAAGAGTAAAATAAAGCACAACAAAAACGTTCACGCGCTTTTAACAGAAAACACAGCGTTAACGAAATCCGAAAAATTACTAAATTGGCGCCTAGCCCAATCCATTCGACTTGCCAAGGAGAAGGAAAATTTCCAGCGAGAAATTGCAAAATCGCTGAAAGCCAAGATCGAAATGAACGACGAGAGGATGAGCGAGATACGGAAGGACTACGAGCGCCAGCTCAGGGAGAGGGACCACGCGATTGTTGAAGCAAATGGTAGAACGAAAGACGCGAATTTGGCTCGGATAAAGATGGAGCATGCGGCAAGTGAGACGAATAAGAAGTATATTGAGTGTTGCGCAAAGTTGGCTGGGGAGCAGCTGGTCAGGAGGACGAGGGAGAAGCAAACGGAGCAGGCGAAGAAAGATCTTACGAGCGCGAAGAGTCAGAAGGTGAGACAGCGGAAAGCCGAGCGCAGCGGAAAGGGGGTGGGGGTGGGGGTGGGGGGGGGTACACACAACACAACACATTACACAACACAACACAACTAACAAATCAATCTTCGCAGCATTTGCAGACGTTAGTGCTGAAGCAACAGATCGAGATTCTCAACAGCGGATTGAGCAAGGAAAGGGCGGAGAAACTCAAGCTAGAAGGAAACGCGAGGGACCATCACGGCGAGAACAAGAAGCTGAAAGAAATGGTGGCCAAGTCGAACTTAATTCAGCGGCTGAAGAAGAAGAACGAGCAGAAGAGAGACGAAGAAGAGGAAGGAGAGGAAATTGTGGACTTCAATTTGGCGTCGCTTCAGGAATCGCCAATGAGCGGATGGATGAGCAACACAAAGACAATGAGCGAGCTGGAGATCGTCGCGAGCGGTAACGAGCAGACGCAGGTTATTTTGGGGCAGTGCAAAATCGCGGCGCTGTGTTTGAATATTGACGACTTGGAAGCGGAGAACGATTTGCTAGAGGTGGGGAGGGACAAGTTCAAGAACTTGAAGATGAAGGGGCTGAACGATGTGATGGCGGGAGCAGACGCCACTAGTATGTTGGAGGAGAGAAAAACCGAAGAATTGAGGCTTGAGAATAGCGATCTTGCGTATGACTTGGAGGAGGCCTTACAGGTGATTGAAAATTTAAAGGAGGAGAGGGACGATGCAAATCACAAGAACGTGGAGTGGCAGGTTTATTTTGACGAGCAGGGGGGAGAGAGAGAGGGGAGCGAAATCGAGCTTGAACTTGGACTTGAAGGGAGCGTGGCAGGAAGCAGGCGAAACTCTTTTAGTAGCGTGGCGCCACCTCCAAGTGATTCTGGAGGGAGCAAAAGTGGCTTTGTACCGAATTGAATTGATTTTCGAAATTCCAATGATATATTTGTGTTTATCAGCATTCCGTGTTGCAAAGGAAATCTAATACCACACTTGTGGGTCCGTCTCCAGCTCCAGGCCTCTGAATGCACATATTCAGGAGGGAAATGCCCTTGTGGAGGGTGCGGAGGGAGGAAGAGGTGGCTGGAGGGGTGGTCGGCGCCTTGCACGTCTTCTTGTGCTTCTTCCAGGCTAGTTTTTGGCAGGAGGGGGAACAGTAGAAGGTGTTTCTGCACCGGGCGCATGGTTTGGCGGGAAGGGAGCTGCAGACGTCGCACTTGCGAACCGGTTTGAGGACGGCCTCAATTTCGACCAGCTCAGCCTTGTCGTACTTCATGTGCTTGATGAACGTGCAAGCGGTGTTGTAGGTGCCAAAGATTGACGAGTCGACGAACTGTTTGGGGAGGTGTTGTCGGAGGAGGGCGGGGAAGGGAGTGGAGGAGATGTAGGCGGGGGTGAGCCGGAGGACGTTTCGGATCTCTTTGCACGCATTGAATTGGGGGTGCTCAGCAAGCTGAAGAGGCGAGTAGCCTTGTTCCTGGGTGGCCATAAGAGACAGTGGGTGCCGATGGATCATTCGAAGAGCAAGAAACACGAGGGAGTCGCTGTATGCCTGGCTAGTGCAAGCAATACATTGAGGAAGATTAGAATTGCTGTATTTGAGCACTTCACGCACCAGCTCGTCATCGTGCTCATCGATCCACTTGTGACAGTCTGCCCACGATCGTGATTTGATCCACCCACCCATCTCACTCTTCCAATAAAACACTGGTGCGTACAAGCGGGCCATCTCCTCACCACTCAACGAACGAGCTTCATCGGGAGTGAGGGAGAGCAAGCCGATGATCTCAGCACAGGCTCCACTCCTAAGGGCAATGTCGATGGGAGTTTCGCCTTCCTTGTCTCGTGTGGTGAGGGCCTCGTAATTCAATTCAATCGAGTCCACGCCCACAAAGGCAAGAGTATGTGTGTGTGTCTGAGCTTTCGCTGCCATCCAATGATGTGGCAGTCGTCCATGCTCATCTCTCTCCTTGTACTTTCTCACGAGCAAAGCTAAGTCCCGATCTGGGTGAACCATGGCTCTTTCTACCGCGGGCCAATTACGCCTCTTGAGCCACTTGTGGTGCTCATTAGAAGGAGGCATAAGGAGGATTTTTGGTTTTGCGAAGCTATGTTAAATCAAGAGATTGTTCCTCGCCGCGCAAAATCAACTTCGCCCATTCATCACCACCTCTAATATGAAGTTTCTGCTTCTCCTCTTGCCCTTACTTTGCACATCTTTTTCGGCAACAATACCAACAGCACCAACCCCTTCTCTTCCAACCTCACCCCCCATAGACGATGAAAAAGAGTTTGCCAAGCTGTTTGGCAGGATTGCTGACAAGTTCATTTTGCTTGACGCTTCCGCGGGTTTGTGCTGTTATTCTGCGTGCGCTGATTGTGAGTTCCGCCTGCCAGGAGGGGGGTACCGTATGAGCGAGCAGACTGCTTCCCGGGCGAAGTGGGTGTGTACGTACTCGACCCGTACTACTGATACCAAATCCCACACTTCCCGCTGGGCCGGCCTGTTCCCTGACGAGACCACCAAAGTGACCAAGAGCGAGTTCATCACCGGTGTTCAGAACCTCCCCTATATTGAGGCTCTCGGCCCGCCTTTTGTTTCGAAGAAGGACGCGACCGAACTTTCGGAAACATGTGTTGCCCGCCTTTGGGATGTGTGCGTTTCGGCGAACAACAACAAGGAAACAATTAGCCAACTCTACCTCTCGAGAAAACTCAAAGAGCTTGCTGGAGAGGAGGAAGGTCTTATTTGGTCTACGTTTAAAACCGCATTGGACATATGATTTCTAAACCCTGCAAAACTACTTAATGAGCGTTAACTACTCCTTTTCGGAGGCGGCGTCAATCTCCTTTTCTTTTTCTCCTCCTCCTCAACTTCCTCCTTCTTCTTCCTCTCAGCGGCTCTTTTAAATTCGTTCCGCGAAATTGCCTCCTCCACAATTTTTAGCTCTTTTAGACTCATTTTGGCCATCGCCTCCTGCCGTTCATCCTCACTCAGGTTTCCCAGCGGGTCGTCGTTAATGTCGTAATCTACTCCACCGTCCCCGTCAACACTGTCAACGACCTCCCCCAGCTGCAGCGCCGTGAGTTTACTGTTCTGTGATTCGATCTCGTAGTACAGCCTCCCGCCCCCTCTTCCACTTCCCGCTTCTCTCCCCCCCCCCCCCAACCCAAACCCAAACCCAACCTTCCTCAACACCGAAAACGGCAAGCTCGCGCAAATATTGAGCTTGCGCTTGAGTTTTTGTTTCAAAGAATTGAATTGTCGATTCTTTGTGTAGACCGCAATTTCGTTGTTTTGCTTGGCGCAAATGCACAAATCCCCATCGACGAACAGCACGTCGACCTCGTCGGTCGAAAACTCGTCCTCGTCCCCATAATTGTTCAGCACCGGCAACGGGATTGGAACAAAATTCAGAATTTTGATTTTGCGCCTAAAAGTCACGCTCGAAACATCGGTTCTGCTCAGCTCGGTGATCTCCTGGGCTGTTTGCAGGGTGAGAAACCCGCCGAGAAGCTTCGAACTGCGAACCACAGTCGCAAAGGGGTAGTGGTCGTCGTCGTCGGCCTGCGCCGAGCGAAGCGAGGCGCATTTTAATGAACGGACGAGCGAACCAAGCGAGCCAAACGAAAAATTGGGTGGGTTAGTTTAGTAGTTGATTTAGTCGTCTCTGTAGCCATTTAGCGGGTGTTGATTCATCGCGAGTATGCTAGTCGTCATCAAGGCTTGCGAGCGAAGCGAGCCAGCAACACAAGGCTTGCGAGCGAAGCGAGCCAGCAACACAACACTAGCTGAGACTTGCTCGCTGTTTGCTGCTCGCTTCGCTTCGCTTCGCTTCGCTTGCTGCTCGCTTCGCTCGCTGGCTCGTCTTCATCAAGGCTCGCTCGCTTCGCTCGCTCACCTCCAAATTGAAGCAAAGGTGGTGGGAAAATAATGGGGATGTTCGCTGACCGAATTTTTTATCCTGCTCGCTGGCGGTAGCAGTAGTGTGGTACGCTAGGGCCCAATCGCCATCCAACAAATTGCTGTCGGTAGTGGTGCTCAGAGGGTTTAGCAAAACGAAGGTATTGACCAAGTCCTCAATTTTTTGTTTGGTTTTGGTCCGGGAAGTCTGAGAGAGCAAAGAGAGGAGCTCAACTTTCTTTTGCGTGAAGGATTCCTGAACGAGGTTGCGTTTGATTGAGGGGATGGATGACGAGAATAAGAGAGCTGAGAGCAGGGGAAGGAAAACTAGCAGCATGTGTAAGACCTGTGGGTGGGTGGGTTGTTGTTGGAGAATGTGTTAATCAATCAGACAATGTAGATGTATATCTCGCATATCCGCGTGGACCAATAAATTGGCCAACTGTGATCGGTGTAGATAAGGATGTTCTTCACTTTGATTACACACACCGCACACAACACAACACAACCAAACCAATTGTTCTCAGGGTTGAGCTTTGAGTACATGCTCGTCGAAATCAGCAACCGCCCGTCCCCCAAAGTGGTCAACCGCTTTATCAGCGATGGCACAAGAGAGAAGGCATGGATTCTGTCCGCCCGACGCTAAGTTCTTCATCGAACATTGGTTTGATTTTGTTGTTGTGTTGTTGTAAGGTTTTGATGTGGTGTTTATTGGCTTTTTTCCTACCTCGATTGAACCAGAAATAACCTTAATTAGGCCCCAAGCTATTAATGTTGTGATGGGAGGTGAATTTGGGGCCACTAGGGCCTTTAATTTGAGATTTTGTGGATTTGGTTGCTTGAGGTCGAAAATTGAAAAACATTTTTTTGCTTTGCAACACCACGACAACAGGATGTCGAAAGTCGACGAAGTTTGGGCAGCTATGCAGTCCGAATCAAGTCAATCCGTTAGAAAACCCAAAAAATCCAAATCGACGAAGAAAATTAAAAAGTCATCAAACAAGTTGATAATGGATTCTCTCAACCTTGGCGCTCTTTCGATCAATAATGCGAGCGACCCTCAGCAGAAGCCACCCTCCTCCTCTTCTTCCTCTTCCTCTTCCTCTTCCTCTTCCTGTTCCTCCACTGACCCCGAATCAAGCTCAACGATAGAGATGGAGTCGGGCCTGATGAATTTTGTCCAATCTTCCCAAAACTTGAATGTTGGCTCCGGCGACTCTGACGATGAGGACGACGAGGATGACGTCAACGAGGACGGCGATTCCTCAACCTCCCTTCCTCTTCCTCCATCATCATCATCATCATCATCATCATCATCAACAACGACAACAACAACAACGACAACAACAGCAACAACACCCTCCTCCCGAAATTGGTCGATTGCCCGCTTCAACTCCGCCCTAAATTCTTCCTCCCTCCCAACCCGCCTCCAAGCCTTACAATCCCTCCACAACGTCGTCATCTCCCTCTCCTCCTCCCTCCCCCCTCTCCCCCCCCTCGACGTCCCTCCCCCCTACGATCCCTCTCGAATAGTCCTAACCCACAAGCAGAACTCAATGGTGGGCGACATGGCCAGCGGGGCGCACGCGCCGCAATGGGCTCTGTGGCAGAAGACTCACTCGACGCTATCGAGCCAGTTCCTCGTCGATAAAACCGGCGAGGACCCTAGCGTTGCTGTTGCCGCCAAAAAAACAACCTCTCCTTCTCCCTCTCCCTCTCCCTCTCCAATTCTCTCAGAAATACAACAATCCCAACTCCAGTCCCAGCTCCAAATCCTCCTAAACGGCACTTTCGCCTCCGTCTTCCGGCGGTTCTCCGACGTTTCAGAAAAATGCCGCTCCCTCGCCCTTTCGCTGACCGCCTTACTTTCCCTCGCCGCCCCGGACCTAACCAAGGCGATCCCGTTCCTCCTCCCCGCCCTCCTGGCGCGGTACCCCTCCACGTCCTTCGACGGGTCCCTGAACGTCTTCGTCCACGACCTCGCCTCCCACGAAGCCTTCCAGCGCGGAGTCGCCGTCGCCAGGCAGGACAGGTCCGGGGCGGTTCACGGGGTGAAGGCCATCCAAGTCGTGGAGCGGTCGGAGGAAGTTCGCCTCCTCCTCTGCTCGGCCGTCGGGGCGGTGCTCCAGGCGTCCTTCCACCGCGGCAGCCTCGGCTCGCTGAACCCGTACTTCGAGGACCTGGTCCTGATCCTCGTCTCCCAGCTCCGCGACCCGTTCCCCCTCCTCAAGGTCAAAGCCTCCCTGCTGCTCGTTCAGCTCCTCAGGGTCCCGCAGTGGGAGAGCGGCGCCATGGTCTTTGCGACTGCGGTGGCGAGGGCGAGCATTGGGAACATGAGGGCGAGGAACGCCAAGGTTAAAATCGCGAGCTTGAGCCTGTTTGAGGCGGCTGTGGGGGTGCCGAATAGGGCGAAGGTGAGAATAGTCATGTTATGTTTATGTCATGTTCATGTCATGTTCATGTTCATGTCATGTTCATGTTCATGTTCATGTTCATGTTCATGTTCATGTTCATGTTCATGTTCATGTTCATGTTCATGTTCATGTCATGTTCATGTTCATGTTCATGTCATGTCATGTTCATGTCATGTTCATGTCTGATTGCATCTTTGTTGTAATCGCCCCTTATAGCAAACCCAAACCCCAACCCCAACCCCAACCCCAACCCCACTAACACAAACAAACCAAAAACCCAAAACCCAACCAAAAAAACACAACACACACACACACACACACACACACACAACTCCCAGGTCCGCGGAGCAGGAACAGACGCAATAGCCGACTGGGTCGGCTTCAATCCTTCCAACGTCCTCCCCGTCGCCGCCTTCTACTCCTCCTCTCTTGGAACGACCGTGAACGCCTTGGCCTCGTTGTCCCAGGACTCCAACCCGACCGTTCGGGGCAGGACGGCGGCGGTGCTGGCCTTCTTCTGCGTTTGCCTGCCGGACAGGTATGACCACCATACGAGGCTGCTGCCGTATTTGGTTAGTTTCTATACGGACGATGTTGAGAAGGTGAGAGTGGGGGGGGG